>CAUDMG010003243.1:7500-282500 GCA_958450375.1 Homarus gammarus | reverse complement strand
CCCTCACCTACCATGGTTGAAGGAGTACTTGTTAGGCCCCTTGTGTGTGTGTGTGTGTGTGTGTGTGTGTGTGTGTGGATGAGTGTGTGTGTGTGTGTGTGGATGGATGAGTGTGTGTGTGTGTGTGTGTGTGTGTTTCCATCTCTCTCTCTCTCTCTCTCACACACACACACACACACACATATAACACCTAATTCTTATACAGTAATTATTCGCTTTACTCATTCGTCTGTGGTCCAAAATGATTCTGAAATTACATTGTTTATTTTTTCCCTTTCAAATTCCAGTTATTTACGTCACTTTCAAAACTCGCTTATCTAATCCCTCGTCTTCCTTTCTCATACAACCCTTATTTAAATCCCACACATACACCTCTCATTTAAATTCCACACATACACTATTTAAATCCCACACATACACCTCTCATTTAAATTCCACACATACACTATTTAAATCCCACACATACACCTCTCATTTAAATCCCACACATACACTATTTAAATCCCACACATACACCTCTCATTTAAATCCCACACATACACTATTTGAATCCCACACATACACCTCTTATTTAAATCCCACACATACACTATTTAAATCCCACTCATACACTATTTAAATCCCACTCATACACTATTTAAATCCCACTCATACACCTCTTTTACTCCCACATATTTACCTTTTACACCTTATAATTAGCAGCCGTTACCTTTCCACCGTTAATACCTTCTCGTTCTTCACCTCTTAGTCAGCTTGGTGTTTAAATACCATTCCTGGAACTCCTTCAATGCCTTCATGTAAACAGGGAGGAGGAGGAGGCAGGGATGGTGGTGGTGGTGAGGGAGGTTGTGGTGTTGTGAGATGTGGTGGTGGTGCTGCTGGTGGTGAGGGAAGAGGTGGTGGTGGTGGTAGTGGCTAGGGAGGAGGTCGTGGTGGAAAGGAAGGAAGGTGGTGGTGATGGTAGTGAGGGAGGGAGGGGGGAGGTGATAGTGGTGGTGGGGAAGAAGAGTTAATGAATGAGGGGAAACGTGAAGAAGGATAAAAAACAGTAAATATATAGAGAAAATACAAAAACAAATATCAGGGAAGAATAATGATGCTGTGGGGTGGATACAGTACAAAGAAGAAACATAAAAAAATAAATATAAATAAACAGAAAAACGAAAAAAAAATCAAAGAGAAATAATGATGTTGTTTGAAAGAAGGAAGGAATAAAGAAGAGACATAATAAATCGTAAATAAGTATAGAAAAATCAGAAGTAATGGAATATAAATAGATACATACAGGACGGGTTGTGTCATGGGTGGTCTGTATGCAGATGACATCACTCAAATAACAACACATCGAGGAAAACCAAGGGCACTACAGGTCGACAACACCAGACGAGAAATAGAATAAGTAAATAACTATGAAAAAAAAATGGAAAATCCAAACCAGTCTCCCGAAATTCACAGTGCAAATCGATCGTCGGAGCTGGGTATAGGGGCGAGGAAGGAAGGAAGGAAGGGAGGTGATAGTGGTAGCTGCAAGGAAAGAGAGAAGGAAGGGAGGGAGGTGATAGTGGTAGCAGCGAGGAAGGGAAGGAAGGGAGGAAATAGTGGTAGCGGCGAGGAAGGAAGGAAGGAAGGGAGGAGATAGTGGTAGCGGCGAGGGAGGGAGACTCAGTAAGGGTCTCCCACTTCCTCGCCACACATTTAACTCTCCCTTAAGCTTCTTTGGAGAGAATTTCAGGCTCTTAATGGCAGCATCCTCCCCCGCTCACTCTTCACCTTCCCACACCACTTGTTAAGGAGTCTTTAGCCTCATATAGTTTATTGTATGTGGTTATATTCAGCCACTATGAACGTGTTGAGTCAGTGAAACCGAGACTTATGGACGTCTATCTATCAATCTATCTGTTTATTCTATCTATCTAACTTAATCTATCTATCCATCTATCTATCTTTATCTGTTTATCTATCCCTTCCGGCATACAGATCTGGTCATATAATTAATACACTGAGACATAAACACCTCTCTCTCTCTCTCTCTCTCTCTCTCTCTCTCTCACCCCATCATACAGGTCAACCATGACACAACCCGTTCTTTATGTATCTATTTATATTCCATCACTTCTTATATTTCTCTACTTATTTACGATTCATTATGTCTCTTCATTATCCCTCCCTTCCTTCAAACAACATCAATATTTCGCATTATTTTTTTTTTAGTCTTTCTGTTCATTCTGTTTTTTTTTTTATGTCTTTTCTTTGTACTGTATCCACCCTACATCATAATTCTTCCCTGATTTATTTATTTTTGTATTTTCTCTATATATTTACTGTGTTTTTTCTTCTTCATGTTTTCCCCTCCCTCGACTGCTTCACTATTTTATCCCAGGAGAACTGACTCAAGTCCTCACCTTCACAAACTCCTCCATTTTTGTTTTTATTCCAGGAGAACTGACTTAACTCCTCCACTTCTGACCTCCAGAGTTTAATCATCAATATCTCAGTCGATTTCTCACTCCTTGAAGACTTCCTCCTCCTCCACTCTTTTCCATTCACCTCCTCCTCGAATGATCAAGGGTGAGATTTTTTGTGCCTTCGTCTCGTCTCCTCCTCAAGTAGCAGCTGCGAGTTTTTTATATTATTTTTATATATTTTGTTTTATTATTTACCTTGAATAGAAACGTTAAAACCTACAATAACGTCATTTATTTTCCTTCAGTCAAAAGAGTTGTATTGCAGACCTAGTGAACGGTGCTTAATAACCCTGCCAGCTTAACCACCAAAGACCTAGTGAACGGTGCTTAATAACCCTGCCAGCTTAACCACCTAAGACCTAGTGAACGGTGCTTAATAACCCTGCCAGCTTAACCACCTAAGACCTAGTGAACGGTGCTTAATAACCCTGCCAGCTTAACCACCTAAGACCTAGTGAACGGTGCTTAATAACCCTGCCAGCTTAACCACCTAAGACCTAGTGAACGGTGCTTAATAACCCTGCCAGCTTAACCACCTAAGACCTAGTGAACGGTGCTTAATAACCCTGCCAGCTTAACCACCAAAGACCTAGTGAACGGTGCTTTTAATAACCCTGCAAGCTTAACCACCAAAGACCTAGTGAACGGTGCTTAATAACCCTGCCAGCTTAACCACCTAAGACCTAGTCAACGGAGCTTAATACACCCCCCCCCCCGACAGTTAAAACACCCAAAATAACACCCAAAACAGCGCAATTCCACCATTTTACGACAATACTCCACAAGTGTATTGCATCGTGTGTGTTCGACTGTGTCACTGTATTAACGTCAATCAAATAAACGTACTGATATTTTCCTTGAGTCTCGAACGTGTATGATTGTGTTAAATATATAGAGATTAATACTCCATTAGTAGATCACCTGAAGAGTCGATCACCTCAGCATATTTCACCTTAATATTAATCGCCCAAACGCTAACCTAACCTAACCTAACCCCTCAGGCAGCGTTAGAGGTATACAACACACACACGCACACACGCACACACATACACAAAAACTCAATCCTTAAACTTTTATATATATTAAAGTATATTTTGTAATCTCTCTCTCTCTCTCTCTTCCACTACTACCTATTACACCCCCTCGCCCCCCTTCCCACATGACCCTACCTGTCGTTCCAACCCTCCTTGTATTTTTTCCCCTCTACTGTAACTGTCAGGTTCACTCTCTCACAACACACCCTCATCTCGTCACTGCCAACCTTTCAGTACATTCATCCAGCTTCCCTTCCATTATTTAACCCCATTAGCCGTGCCATGCCCTCAACCCCTATATAAGTGTACTGTAGTTTAAATTAAGTCGCTCTCTCTCTCTCTCTCTCTCTCTCTCTTTCTGTGCCTCTCTGTCTCTCTCTTTCTGTGCCTCTCTGTCTATCTGTCTGTCCTCGCCCTCAATAAACCAGCAGTCATTTAAACCACGTACAGTACAGTATACCAACACCATACAGTCTAGTCGCTTCCTTCTCATCGCACCTCACGAGTACTGTCTACGTTCACCTGCACCCTACATTAGACGAGTTAATTAACACGTGAAAGGACCCCGCTGCCCAGGTGACACTGACCGATGGGATCACAGCTGAGTGCATTACCATAACCGAATCACCTGAAGATTAGACATCCCAGCTTATTATTTTACATGGATATTAGGCACCCCAGAATATTTCACCTGAAATAATCTGGGGTGTCTGATTTTACACCTTCCTCTCACGGAAATACGACAATTGGGGCACAAAAGTACTAACACAGACATATACACACACTTATGGACTACTAATTTTATTTTTATTTATTTTGTATTTTTTACGGGGATAAGCCCACCCGGGCACAGGTCACTGACCTACGTCGGGGCCTTGGGGGGTGGGGGGGGGGGCGAAAATGTAATAACTATTCATAATAAATAAAATTTATAATAAAAGGTAAAATAAAATAATAATGATAACAACAATAATAAAAACATTATAATAATAATAATAATAATAATACACATAAATACATACATACTGTACATACATAATGGTTACCCCTCGTGTAACGAGGATGGCCTGCCCTAGGGCCACCTAGGCGTGAATTTTTTTAAGGTGTAGAAGCTGTCGCCAACACAACAACCACACCCTGAAACGAGTTGCATGACTGTGTCAAGGAATAGTCCGAAAAGACCGGACAACTCGCCAACTGCACTGGCTAACCATTACCCCAGAACACGATCCGCAAATCAATTAGCATCCAGGTCCCCAATTACTGCTGGGGAGACAGAGGCAAACGCCGTAAAGAAACTTACCCATAGTTTCACCCTGCCCGGAGATCGAACCCGGGTCCACTCGCTTGCGAGGTGAGCACGCTGACCATTACACCACAGGTCGCCCCATACATACATACATACATACATACATTGTTACGCCGTCTCTTAATTTACTTAAATATCCAGGTTCTCGGCGTAACCAAACAAAAAGTGAAGTAAATTATAAGAGAATAAAAATAAATAAAGTAAACCTTTAAGAATTTAATTGATTAAATATTAACACAATAAAGAGCCTCGTAGGCTGTCACAACAAATTGATTCACCATCGAAACTTTTAAGACCCAAGTGATACTAAACATCGAAACATCAAAAGAATAAAAATAAAGCATTGGATTACGTTAACACTGCATAAACATATAAAAACTAACACTGAAATTAACTAACGTGAAACAACACTGAATTACTTGAATACAACCAAGCAAATACTGATGGACACTAACAGAGACACAAATAGGTACTCACATAGATATACCACATTGG
The DNA here is from genome assembly GCA_958450375.1 of Homarus gammarus. NCBI lineage: Eukaryota > Metazoa > Arthropoda > Malacostraca > Decapoda > Nephropidae > Homarus > Homarus gammarus. The sequence goes on along the minus strand of CAUDMG010003243.1, from coordinate 277,197 downwards.
TGGCGACAGGAACAACACAAATAAATTAAATATAAGTAACAAGTATTACTCAAAGGATGTGGACTGTATGACAAGAGGACTGAACTGACTCAAGTCAGTTGGTGGGTCCTATATATAAGGTCGGCTCCCGCCACGCGACCCGCCGGTGGGTCGTTTAACGATGCAGATGGTCGTTAGAGAACAAAGAATGCTGGTTACAATACAAAATAAAGAAATAAGATGGGCTTGAACAAATAATGACAGTTAAAACCTTAACAGCACAGGGTAAGGTGACTAGAATATATAATAGTAAATTTAACACATCATTACAGGAATAATATGGAACATGGGAGCATGTTATATATAAAAAAAAAAGAAAAAATACGACACGGTCGTAACAACATACATACATACATACATACATATATACATACATACATACCCTAGAACAAGTTAATACACAGATGAACAGTTGGACTTATATAATACTAAATTGATAAAATCTCACTGTAACTTTGATGTTATTTCTTGATGTAATTTCTTGATGTTATTTGTGGATGTTATTTTCTGGATGTTAATTTCTGGATGTTATTTCTGGGTGTTATTTCTGGATGTTAATTTCTGGATGTTATTTCTGGGTGTTATTTTAGATGATAAGTATTGATGTTATTTTTAATGTTATTTCAGAGTGACATTATTATTATCTTTTAGTTTAAGCCAATGTGTTAGGTGATGTCTTACACCTTCAATTACCGGGAACATTAACCATAAGAGCCTCTGAAAAACCTGTAGGCCCCTGGGAGTCTCCTTCAGCGACGGCGGCAGGAGTAAAGAGCCGAGGTGATACGGTCAGGAGGTAATGTGTGAGGAAAGTGTTTAAACTCTCTCTCTCTCTCTCTCTCTCTCTCTCTCTCTCTCTCTCTCTCTCTCTCTCCTCATTAACTCTAGCTAAAACTGACTCTTTTTCTTTTACCTTAACTGATTCAATTCACTTCATCCCTGTACCCGAGCTGGACTATACACACACACACACACACACAGAGTCACCCATATCGTCGCGTTAAGTCGATTACATGTGTGAAGAGCATTAGTTCAGTCTGTAGGAGTTACTCCAAGTTAAGCTTATTACCGAGACAATGGGAGAGTTTACCCACCAAAAGATGCTTTAGAAGAGATAAATCACCCTTTTTTTTTAGATCGTCCAGATTTTATTTAGATCGCCCATTTTTTTTAGATCGGCAGGAATTTTTTATCCTGCAAACTGAAAATATTGTACCATCAACTCTTGACTTAGGTTATTATCACCCGCACGGACGTCCGCTATAAAACAGTGGTCTAATAATAATAATAATAATAATAATAATAATAATAATAATTAACGGTTTATTGAAAGAGCTTGGCAGCCAGAAGGCTGAAAATATACAGTTACATATTTGGGGAATGGGTTACGAATTACAAATAATATACAAGTAACATAAGTGATACAAATAAGATATATAATAACTAGATGGGGAAAAGCTCAAACTACAGTTCATTTCAACATAGTGACAGTGCAAGGAGTAGTGTTTATTGGGAGTGAATACACTGGTTTATTACAAGTTATTGATAATTTTTACAATGGTTGGGACTGGGCTGTTCTTATAGCGATCAGTTCGTGCACGTATGGGCTGGATGCGGTTGTGGTGTCGAACAGTAATTCTCGGGCTAGGGATCTCAGGTGGTAGTAGGAGTCGGTGTCGAGGATGGCGTAGAAGCTTCTTACCAAATTTGCAGATGAGGTCGTGGTGATGGTCAGTGAGAGTCGAAAGGGTCAGTGTGTTGAGCGCTTCTTGATATGTGGAGTAGGAAGGGGAGAGAATAATCTTGCATGCCCTCTTTTGCACTTTTTCTTGGTGTTTACGTTGTGTGGCATTTAGGGAGGAAGACCAGGTAGGGGAGGCATAAGAAACATAAGAACATAAGAAAATAAGGAGTCTGCAATAGGCCGGTTGGCCTGTGCATGGCAGCTCCTGTCGAGAGTTACTACCACTCTCTATCATCCGTGAATCTATCTAGCCTCCTTTTGAAACTTTCCAGAGTTCCCGCACTTACTACAAAGGCATAGGTGAGCTTGGGAAGTATGAATGTTGTGTAAACACTGAGGAGCTCGGGTGCAGGAACTCCGAGGGACTTGAGTCGGCGGAGGAGGTGGAGACGGAAACTGGAGGATTTGACAACTTCACTGACGTGTGGTTTCCAATTTAGTTTGTTGTCTATGGTGACGCCGAGGAGCTTCGTGGAATCTACAACCTGGAGTGTGTTCGGACCTAGAGTAATGGAAGGAGGTGGGACAATGTCGGAGGAGAGGTCGATGTGCATAAACATGGTCTTGGTGTGGTTGATGGTGACATGGTTGTTGGTGGTCCAGTTTTGGAGACTGTTCAATAAATCCTGAAGGGCGGTATAGTTGGGAGCAGAATTGTTGACACTGATCCCAATGGTGGAGTCGTCGACATAATTCCAGCGAGCAGGGGTTTCTCTTAGGGCATCATTGATGAGCATAAGGAAGCAGAGTGGTCCCATCTTGGTGCCTTGGGGGACGCCACAGGTGAGTGACTGAAAGGTGGAGACAGCCCCTCGGAAGCAAACAGCTTGGCGTCGGTCACTGAGGAAGTCTGTAAGCCATGGTATAAGACTTCTCCGAAGCCCTAGGTCAATAGCTTTGTTGATGATTATATTGTGGTCGACTAGGTCGAATGCTTTAGTGAAATCAATGAAGGCGACAGCTACAGACGTTTTTCGTTTCTCGAGATGGCGGTATATGTAATCGAGAAAGCTGACAAGACAGTGAGTGGTGGAGGAAGTTTTCATGTTGCCAAATTGCTGAGGGTCTACGACTCCTGCAATATCAGCATAAGCCAAGTCGAACACAAAACTTTCACAGATTAGGCTGGGTATTGGGGTGATTGCAATAGGTCGTAGCTGATTTAAGGATTGTGGGCTGGTTGACTTGGGCACTGGTGATACATAAGAGGTCTTCCAGTCAGCTGGGCATCTGGTTTGACTGAGAGAAGCATTGATGATGGAGCATAGGGGTTTAGCAAGCTCCGGGGAGAACTCCTTGAAGAGTTTCATTGGTAAGTCAATGGGGGTGGTAGAGTGTTTTAATTTTAGTTTGTCCAGGCGTTTTGCTACTTGAAATTCTTCTACTAAGTCAGTGGGAAGGGGGGCTGGTAGATAAGCAGGGAGAGTGGTTGTGTCAAGCCGGGGGAGCGTCTCGCATATAGTAGCGAAATGGGTATTTGTTTGCTCAGCTGCGTCAACATTAGTGAGATGGCTAAGGAAGGGGAGGGGGTGTGTCTTATTGTTTAGTCCACAGAGTTCTTTAAGCTTACCATACCATTGACTGATGTTGGTCTGCTTCAGGTGTTGTAATTTGGTTGGGTAGTGGGACTTCTTTGCAGTGCGTATTTCGCGGATGACTCGGTTGCGAAGGGACCTGTAGCGGATGTGGTCATTGAGATGAAAGGCTCTGTCTCTCTGTTGCATAAGTCTTTTGATCCGAGGTGTGATCCAGGGCAAGTCAGCTGGGTGAGATCTGACGGACTTCTCGGGGAAGAAGTGGTGGTGAGCTTCCGTGGTGGTGTTGGTGCACGTCTGTTTGTTTAGAGGCGTTACCCCAGAGTTAAGCTTATTACGACGAAAATGGAACGGAGTAGTTTAACGAGACACCTTAACTAGAACGTTTCAAAATGTTTATTTGGAATATAATGTCGCCCATTGGTATAATGAAACAGTCGTCTTATGTCCGGCTGTTTGTGTGTTTGTCGGTGTGTGTTTCTATTTGCACTCTCACTTTTTATTAAAGTAAATAAATTTAAGAGCATTAATAGTTAACACAAAAGCACTCACAGGTCTCAGCGCCTCCTGTCATGGGGGACTTAGAACAATCTGCCAGAGAGTGTTGTGACGGCACCGTGTAAACTCATTTAAGACCAGACTCGACTAACACTGGCGCAGGTTCAGGTACACTCTAGACTAGAGTGAGTGCACAGCCGGTACAGTACTTGCCAGCAGTGTGTAACAGAGACGTGACCAACCGCCCAAGAGGCTAAAAGGCCGATCAGTGACGAAGAGGATAAAGTAATGTGAAGAAAAACAATGTTGATTGATAACTGACTGAAAGCATCCACAGGAGGGCAGGCAACTCACGTCTCACTCGTCGGGAGACATGGCTCGAATGTTGAGAGTTGGTCAGTTTACACAGAGAAGCGGGAGGTGACTCAGACAAGCATTAAGCACCTCCACGCTGGGCAGGAGAGCACTGTACAACTTGTGCAGTTCAACACTATAGTATAAAGTAGCCATACTGCAGGTGTTGGCGGAATACACAACAGTATGCACTAATAAACAACAACAATGTCAGAATAAACTTGATCCCTTTTAACACAAAATTATAAAGAAAAAATAAGAGAAACTCACTTTGTAGAATATAGGTGAGGAACGACCTGTGATCTTAGATGATATATAACGAATGCCGGGAAAGGTAAGACGTGTAGAAATGTGGCTCTCACGCCGGCGGTGAAGATGGCGGCCTAGGCGTCACAGGAAATCTTAGCCGAGGTATATCTGTGGTCGCTCTGTCTCTCTTTTATAAAATGTATAATAGTAGGTAAAACTAGGCCAGACCTGAGGCTATTGTGACAGTGTCTGAGAGAAAAATAATCAGTGAATTTCCCTTACCAGAAAAAAAAAATAATACCAAGGTACAGAAGTGTTCACACACAAACACACACACACACACATAATTGTTTAATAATGTTATCTTACTACACTCTATGTAATTATGTCATACAAATACACATTTGTATACATATATATATATATATATATATATATATATATATATATATATATATATATATAAATAAAAAAAAACTCTGTAACAATAAACTGATCTGTATTTCACTTTCCGTTTCTGGTCATTTATAAAAAAAATAAAAAATGACTGCCAAAAAACGCCATAATGCTGTGTTGACGACGCATGACGCTCCACGTAATATTGTTGACTCCACTCTTGCATGCTGCCAAAAAATACAGATATAGTTAGTGGTTTTCTCTCTGACTCGACTAAAAAGAATAGTTATTGTTACCGGCGGGGCGGGGGGGGGGACACTAGTTACTATGTCAGGTCCCAACAAGGGTTAAGGCGTCATCCACAAAGAGGTAAACCATCGTCCTCAAAGTTAAACCATCATCCTCAGCAATTTAAACCATCGTGAACAGAGTAAATCACCGTCGACAGATAAACCATCATCGACAGGGGGCTAAACCATCATCCTTAACAATCTAAACCACCATCCTCATAAATTTAAACCATCATCCACATGAAGGGATAAACGGTAAGCCTGATGAATGATTGTGAGTGACAGCGTACAATAGGACCACTCCACCACCACCACCACTCCACCACAAGAGAAAGGAAAAAAAATCTGTTTACTAACACTGACAGGTGGACGAGGATGCTGGAGGTTCTGCTACAGACACCAATCAATTCCCAAGCATTCAGGATAACAATTTCAAAACATTAAATAATAGCTTATAACCTGGCATGCGGGGTACAGATGCAGGTACAGGTACAGTGATGTACAAATAGTATTACAGGTACAGGTTAAGGGTGCAAGTGATTTACAAACAGTGTTACGGTTAAAGATTTTGATACAAGTACAAGTATGGTGATTTCCACTTGATAACTATGAACAGGAATTAAAGAGTAAAGTTTAGGTGTCGTTGCAAAGGCCATACCTGCGCCAGTGCACGCCCAGTATTTGCCAACAGTGGGTAGGAGAGACGTGACCGACCGCCCAAGTGGCTAATGAACCGATCAGTGGCGAAGAGGATGAAAAGAAAAATAGGACACCACATCACAGCGGAGAAAGCCTACAGCAGTTTTGTGAACAACGTTGTAGTTTCAAGAGACTGACAGCTCCCAATTCATCTGAGGTGCCAGTACTGTACTCTGTTGAAGGGCTTATGAACAAAGAGGGACAGTGGCATCAAACATGGAGAGAAAAAACTCACCAATGGAAAATTGGAAACTATGAATGGAAATTGTAGGTGACATACACTCAAAACAAACACAGTCTAGTGACAAGATGAGCTGTACATTCTGCAACAAGGAGGATGATCTTGGCTGACTTCATAGCTCCACCACTCAACACTGCTGAAATACCAATATAAAATGGTAGCGATCTAGTTGCACTACAAGTCAAATGCCATGCTCCCTTGTCTCCAGATATAAAGGAATAAACAGATTAGTCATCAAAGTGAAGCGCAGTAGCACTGATGGAAGTAACTCCAAGTTGTAGGAGATAAATCGAATTCGGGTAAGGGCTGACTTAGTCAATGATACTGAAATTCGTCACCACAATGTATGACAAATCAACTGCACCAACGTCTGTGAATGAAACAAGAAGAAAGTTTTTCACACGGAACAGGACGCACTGCTGCCACACGTTGGGTGTAGCAGGCAAGCATCTGGTCCTTGTGGTGTGTAGTACAGCCGCAGAGCTCTCCCTCCCCAGAATACTCTAGATGGCAGATGGTCTCCTCTACGGTCAATAGTTCCTGAAGCTTGAGAGGCGTGCCAGGAGCTCATTCATTGTTACTGTAAAAGTGGTTTGTTTTGTCCAGTGCGTTTCTCAAGCACAGAACTTTGCATGTGTTCGTGCTTAAAGACGTGACACGTAACCTTAAAGCTGAACCTAAAAAAGACTTACAGGTTTAAGTGTCACTAATGTATGAGTCAGCTGTACTGTATGTGTTCACTGCCCCGGGGATACAGTCATAATGTTAATTAGCTTGGTTTTAACGACGATTATATCCACTAACGATGGTTCAACTCTCATCTGAATTAAACAAAATATATATGTTACTGTTTATTGATTTGTTATAACAATCTATGATAATTTTATTCCAAAAGAATAAATTTAATAAAAGATCAAAGGAAACCACATGAAATCCTCTTTCCTTGGAGCTGGCAGTAGTTCTCACACGCCAGAGTCATCAGGGGTAAACAACAGAGACTACGAACTGAAGAGCAACCCAGTCAATATTAAACACACAAACCCACCACAGCCTGAGGACACAAATAACACGTAGCAGCCAGATATTCCAGCGCCACTAACATTGTAACATCTTAGCAAAAATAGGACCTGTTTCTCGCTCCTATTTACATTTAATTTTACAAACTGGGCCCAAATGTCAAGGGTTTGTCCGGCAAGTAACAATATTTCCCCTCAGACATCCCGCTAGTGCTGTGTTGAGTCGTTCACGCACAAGAAGACGGTCTCCGGGCTAACCAATTCAGGGCTGATGTCTCGGAAAGGAAGGTAATTTGCATATAAACTAGAAAGTGGAACCTTTTAAACAAACGTAACGCGCTGCCACACACACACACACATATTATGCTGGCTATCAATAAATAAAATAAATGAACAAAAAGAACATGAAATGAAAGCCAAATACAACACCTTCACATATGACTTCCGTCTCATTAAAACAAAAAACAACAACAATACCTTGACATGAACTATTGCAACAACTTTAAATAAAAATAAATAAATAAATGAAAATAAAAATACAGTATTTACTCCCCAGCAAGGTTCACCACAACCACCCTGAGTCACCATGTTTCTCCTTCAAGCGTTTTACTCTCTCACTGTCCTACCTTCTGGCTCACAGCTTCCCCCAAGAGGCTTAGTAGTCCCCCTCGTCGTGTTGCAGACCAGGTTGAGTTAAATATAAAATAGTGAAAAAAATAAATACAAAAATGTTCCGTGCTCTAAAATGTTAAAAGATTTGGTAGTTTTGGAATATTTTATGTAGATGAGTTATGTGTTGCTTTAACGAGAGAGAGAGAGAGAGAGAGAGAGAGAGAGAGAGAGAGAGAGAGAGAGAGAGAGAGAGAGAGCACAGATAATGAAAATATAAATATAAACTCTCTCTCTCTCTCTCACACACACACAAACCAGAAATAAAAATCCACACGTCACACACCAATCCTGTACACCACGTTTTCCCACACACACACACACACACACACACACACACACACATCAGTGCCCATCACCACACCTGACACAGACACTTCATATTACAAACAAATTAAGACAACACACCAGGTCATCGTGACGACACCAGATTCTTGGGAACTTGTCAGTCACTAAGTCAGGTGCTGGTGGATACCTGACCTTAATGGTCAGACAAAAACTGACCTAACTTGACCTTAATGAAGTCATATAAGTCTTCATTTTCAACTTACAGAAAAACGGAGCTTATATATTGACCTAACCAGACCTGACTTTAATGGAGACAGCCAACTCCTTTTTTCTTGAACTTGAGAAAAAGAAAGGAACTCATTTTCTAACCAGACCTGACTTAACCAGACTTGACTTAACCAGACCTGACTTTACCTAAGCTTAACGAAATCTCTCAACTCGATTTTTTCAACCTACAACATTTTTTCATCTATATTTCTATGCTCTTATTTTACCTATTGTTTATTGTTTATTTTATCTCGTTTCCTTTGTAAATGTTTCATAGACAATTTGTTCCCTACAGCTCGTGATGCTGATGATGTGGGAGTATGTGGCCTTATGTGCTTAGAGTGTCAATCATTATTATGTATGGCATCCTTCACTTGAGAGTCATTATCAAGTATGGCATTGTTCACTAAAGAGTCATTATCACGTATGGCATCCTTCACTAGAGAGTCATTATCAAGTATGGCATTGTTCACTAAAGAGTCATTATCAAGTATGGCATCGTTCACTAAAGAGTCATTATCAAGTATGGCATCGTTCACTAGAGAGTCATTATCAAGTATGGCATCGTTCACGAAGGTGTCATTATCAAGTATGGCATTGTTCACTAAAGAGTCATTATCAAGTATGGCATCGTTCACTAGAGAGTCATTATCAAGTATGGCATCGTTCACGAAGGTGTCATTATCAAGTATGGCATTGTTCACTAAAGAGTCATTATCAAGTATGGCATCGTTCACTAAGGAGTCATTATTAAGTATGGCATCGTTCACTAGAAAGTCATTATCAAGTATGGCATTGTTCACTAAAGAGTCATTATCACGTATGGCATCGTTCACGAAGGTGTCATTATCAAGTATGGCATTGTTCACTAAAGAGTCATTATCAAGTATGGCATCGTTCACGAAGGAGTCATTATTAAGTATGGCATCGTTCACTAGAGAGTCATTATCAGGTATGGCATCGTTTACTAAAGAGTCATTATCACGTATGGCATCGTTCACGAAGGTGTCATTATCAAGTAGGGCATCGTTCACTAAAGAATCATTATCAAGTAGGGCATCGTTTACTAGAGAGTCATTATCAAGTAGGGCATCGTTCACTGAAGTCATTATCAAGTATGGCATCGTTCACTGAAGTCAGTATCAAGCATGGCAACGTTCACTAAAGAGTCATTATCAAGCATGGCATCGTTCACTAAAGAGTCATTAACATGTATGGCATCGTTCACTAAAGAGTCATTAACAAGTATGGCAGGTGGCCGGTAATAAAGTCACAGGAAAAAAAGTCACAGAAAAAAGTCACAGGAAAAAAAATCACAATTAATTTATGGTGGCCGGTAGTAAAGGCACAAGAAAAAAAGTCACAATTTTGGTTAAGAAAGAAAGTCAGGTAATCAAAAAAAATATTCAAGTCAGTCACAGTTTATTTAAGTACCATAAACAATTAAAGTAATAAAACTGAAAATAATTTAATTCAGTTACTAACTGGCAATACATTGACAACACTATTTATATATGATGGCATTACATGTATGTGAAAACAAATCACGTTTTGTTCAATATCTTAAGCACAGTAAGGTAATCAAACAAAAATATTTAAGTCAGTCATTTATATACTGTACGTAGACAGGTCATCTCAACGTGACCTCACATCAAACATCTGCTCAAAATTTTTTACCGGATTAGACAACCTGTGGTTACAGTGACCTCAGCTGACTTACCTAATCCTTCCAGGTTGATGTTGCCCGATTATACAAAGAATCTAATGTTTTTGTTCTATTTTATAATTTTTAAGCGAAACTCAATAATTTACCATCAGTTCTGCATATTCCTTTACTGAAACTGATTGACGTATTAACCTTAAAGAATGTGAGAATTCGATAGTTAACTTTTCTTTTTATCCTGTGACTTTTTTCCTGTGACTTTTTTCCTGTGACTTTTTCTGTGACTTTTTTACCTGTGACTTTTTTACCTGGATTCGTATGGCATTGTTCACTAAAGAGTCATTATCAAGCATGGCATCGTTCACTAAAGAGTCATTATCAAGTAGGGCATCGTTCACTAAAGAGTCATTATCAAGTGGGGCATCGTTCACTAAGTATTAATTAATTCCTTCAGCACTCGGCCAATTACTATTAAACTGGTCATTATTCAGTACTGTATTCGCTCGAGTCATATAATATTATATAAGAGAAGGTTCACTGGGGGTCACCCGGCAGTGATAGATGGGGTCTGGGCCGGGGAGGACGCTGCTTACTCAGTGTACCTGCGTATGATTTCCCCATGGATGGATGGTACGCTACATAAATGCATACACACGTGTTTCTGGAAAACACCTTTAGTATAGCGGCTGTTTCTTTGTTTGTTGAAGTTGACCACCTCCTGCTGTGTATCTGCTTGACTTCGTAATACAGCTGGGATCAGAACTTCTATTCAATATACGGACAATTTGAGAGCGTTTGTGGGGGAAAACAATCACAAGAAGATTAGCCTCCTCCCTTCCAGCTTATTTCATCTGATGATTAAACAACTTAATGCTATCTGGGGGTCTTAGGTTATGTTGTGCTATATAAGGTTACTTTGTTATATAAGGTTACGTTGTTATATAAGGTTATGCTGTGTTATATTAGGTTATGTTGTGTTATATTAGGCTATGTTGTGTTATATTAGGTTAAGTTGTGTTATATTAGGTTATGTTGTGTTATATTAGGTTATGTTGTGTTATATAAGGTTATGTTGTGTTATATAAGGTTATGTTGTGTTATATTAGGTAATGTTGTGTTATATTAGGCTATGTTGTGTTATATTAGGTTATGTTGTGTTATATTAGGTTATGTTGTATTATATAAGGTTATGTTGTGTTATATTAGGTGATGTGTTATATTAGGTTATGTTGTGTTATATTAGGTTATGTTCTGTTATATTAAATTATGTTGTGTTATATTAGGTTATGTTGTGTTATATTAGGTTATGTTGTGTTATATTAGGTAATTTTGTGTTATATTAGGTTGTGTTGTTATATTAGGTTATGTTGTGTTATATTAGGTTATGTTGTGTTTTATAAGGTTATGTTGTGTTATATTAGGTTATGTTGTGTTATATAAGGTAATGTTGTGTTATATTAGGCTATGTTGTGTTATATTAGGCTATGTTGTGTTATATTAGGTTATGTTGTGTTATATAAGGTTATGTTGTGTTATATAAGGTTATGTTGTGTTATATAAGGTTATGTTGTGTTATATAAGGTTATGTTGTGTTATATAAGGTTATGTTGTGTTATATTAGGCTAGGTTAGCGTTAGGGTGTTTAATCATCAGGTGAAATACACTGGAAGAGGGAGGTTAATCTTCATGTAAATAGGTAAAAATACATTTAGCATTTTATCTTTTTGGTATACAGTCATACACTCATAAATGGCATCTGTGTTAAAAAAATATTCCTCGGCTCTTTAATCCTCGGGCACGAACGAGCTGTAATTAAGCAATCCGTATTTAATCGCTACTTTTTTTTATTCTTCTTTGACGTCTAGTTAGTGTACAGTTGCTACCCTCAGTCAGAAACCCATGACCTCCTACCATGATGATGACCTTTCGTTAAGATCAAAGGTCAAACACGAGTGCTGCAAGTCGATCAAGTCAACACTTACATGTTATGGTGAGATGAGGTGAGATGAGGTAAGGTGAGGTGAGATGAGGTAAGGTGAGGTGAGGTGAGGAGGACGTGTCGTGTGGTATAACCTGGTCACATAGACGTCTTACTCTGTCATGAAAAAAACAATTACTTTACGTGGACGGTGACTTGACACTCGACTCAACAAGAGAACTGATGGGTAAAAGTTCCTGACGGTGACCTGACACTCGACTCAACAAGAGAACTGATGGGTAAAAGTTCCTGACGGTGACCTGACACTCGACTCAACAAGAGAACTGATGGGTAAAAGTTCCTGACGGTGACCTGACACTCGACTCAACAAGAGAACTGATGGGTAAAAGTTCCTGACGGTGACCTGACACTCGACTCAACAAGAGAACTGATGGGAAAAAGTTCCTGACGGTGACCTGACACTCGACTCAACAAGAGAACTGACATGTAAAAGTTCCTGACGGTGACTTGACACTCGACTCAACAAGAGAACTGATGGACAAAAGTTCCTGACGGTGACCTGACACTCGACTCAACAAGAGAACTGATGGGTAAAAGTTCCTGACGGTGACCTGACACTCGACTCAACAAGAGAACTGATGGGTAAAAGTTCCTGACGGTGACCTGACACTCGACTCAACAAGAGAACTGATGGGTAAAAGTTCCTGACGGTGACCTGACACTCGACTCAACAAGAGAACTGATGGGTAAAAGTTCCTGACGGTGACCTGACACTCGACTCAACAAGAGAACTGATGGGTAAAAGTTCCTGACGGTGACCTGACACTCGACTCAACAAGAGAACTGATGGGTAAAAGTTCCTGACGGTGACCTGACACTCGACTCAACAAGAGAACTGATGGGAAAAAGTTCCTGACGGTGACCTGACACTCGACTCAACAAGAGAACTGATGGGAAAAAGTTCCTGACGGTGACCTGACACTCGACTCAACAAGAGAACTGATGGGTAAAAGTTCCTGACGGTGACCTGACACTCGACTCAACAAGAGAACTGACATGTAAAAGTTCCTGACGGTGACCTGACACTCGACTCAACAAGAGAACTGACATGTAAAAGTTCCTGACGGTGACCTGACACTCGACTCAACAAGAGAACTGACATGTAAAAGTTCCTGACGGTGACCTGACACTCGACTCAACAAGAGAACTGACATGTAAAAGTTCCTGACGGTGACCTGACACTCGACTCAACAAGAGAACTGACATGTAAAAGTTCCTGACGGTGACCTGACACTCGACTCAACAAGAGAACTGATGGGTAAAAGTTCCTGACGGTGACCTGACACTCGACTCAACAAGAGAACTGACATGTAAAAGTTCCTGACGGTGACCTGACACTCGACTCAACAAGAGAACTGATTGGTAAAAGTTCCTGACGGTGACCTGACACTCGACTCAACAAGAGAACTGATGGGTAAAAGTTCCTGACGGTGACCTGACACTCGACTCAACAAGAGAACTGATGGGTAAAAGTTCCTGACGGTGACCTGACACTCGACTCAACAAGAGAACTGATGGGTAAAAGTTCCTGACGGTGACCTGACACTCGACTCAATAAGAGAACTGACATGTAAAAGTTCCTGACGGTGACCTGACACTCGACTCAACAAGAGAACTGACATGTAAAAGTTCCTGACGGTGACCTGACACTCGACTCAACAAGAGAACTGATGGGTAAAAGTTCCTGACGGTGACCTGACACTCGACTCAACAAGAGAACTGACATGTAAAAGTTCCTGACGGTGACCTGACACTCGACTCAACAAGAGAACTGACATGTAAAAGTTCCTGACGGTGACCTGACACTCGACTCAACAAGAGAACTGAGGACAGTACATCAGTAACCCATTTTTCACGATAATAATATCCCAAAACAAACACACGTTGCCGATCTGAGCATGAAAGCCGATCAATCCCTCTATTATGGTCATTAACTTTACTGTTCGGGAGACTAGGCTTCAGATGATGTTTACAGCTACCGGCGTCAAGTCCCCTTTGAAAATACTAATGAGAATAAACAGACTCATCAACACTATTATCCAGCCAAGCCCAAAAAACGATCCCCCCAACAACAGGTGTATTATACTTTCAACATTTACCACCTCATAGATCAAAGTTTCTCTCGCATAAAAATTACCTTTGGAATATTACCCGCCCATCTGTGAACCCTCTCTCCCCCCTGCCAATATTTGAACCTGAAACTTATATGAATTCTAAACAATGGGAGTAATAGACGTACCAGCTGTGACAATCCCCTTCAAAAAGAAAAAAAAAGGTTAAAAAAAGTATCTCAGTAATTACACCCGGAAGACCTAACCATTGAGGAATATATGACGACACTGTTATACAAAGTCGACCTTCCATAACCTATCATGATTGTGATTTATTTTATTAAGTTTTTTTAAATACTTATCCAAACCAAATATACTGTAATACAATAGTAATAATAGACATAACAATTCATCCTGACATACAGTATTAACGTGTATTAAAAATCTGAACTTATAATCGAGTTTAGTTGAAAATACTAATGAGTTTGTAGTCGTTAAATGCGTGCAGGTTATTAGTTATATCCTTGATCTCTTATCCAATCATTACTAATACGCCTGTGTGTGTTTTATCCACTCGGGTGTCAAATTTGGACCAGTAAATAGAAAAACTAACACCAATAATAAATAGTAATCACTGCTGTGTCTCGCTACATCAATAAACAGTACAACACTTAGTTAACACCAGCGCTCACAAAAGACCTCCCCGTTATTGAGGCCCATCTTAATATTAACACACGAGCCATCACCCACACACACACACGAGCCATCACCCACACACACACACACGAGCCATCACCCACACACACACACACACGAGCCATCACCCACACACACACACACACACACACGAGCCATCACCCACACACACACACACGAGCCATCACCCACACACACACACGAGCCATCACCCACACACACACACACGAGCCATCACCCACACACACACACGAGCCATCACCCACACACACACACACGAGCCATCACCCACACACACGAGCCATCACCCACACACACACACGAGCCATCACCCACACACACACACACGAGCCATCACCCACACACACACACACATGTTTTGGTTTTGTCTTTATCAATCCTCCCAGATTTCCTATGACTCCCGGGAAACGAAATCTTACAAAAGTATTTTTCCACATGATTTAATTGTTTTACCCTATCCAAATATTTTCCAATGTTCCTTAACTCCCCCCCCCCCCCCCCCACAAAAACATCTATTAATCTGCCAACATTTATTAATACTAACTATCTTAAACTATCGTAATTAACTCCTGTAAGTGAATTTGTTTTGTATTCCTGTAGTAGTAAAGTCCATCGGCTGACAGTATCATATATCCCACCTGAAGCTATGTGTCATGTAGCTTCTATACACTTCACTGGATCTGGACCAATTCCATTCAGCCAAAGGGAATGTAGTGACGTAAGGAGTAGCCCACGCCAGGGAAAAGTTTAGTGTCATCTCAAGTGAGTCTTTGTCCACCACTGGAAGCAACAATTTCCGTGATGCTGGAAGTTCTCTTATATCTGTACAGACTTTTCCTTCACCCCAGGACGTCTTCTTATTCTACTTACATGAGCCTCGAGCTGTCGTCTGTAAGGTTCTGTTCCTGTTGTTGTTGTGGTGGTGGTGGTTCTCGCTGTTGTGTTGTTGTGTTGTGGTTCTCGCTGTTGTGTTGTTGTGTTGTGATGGTGGTGGTAGTCCTCGCTGTTTTTGGTGTGGTCCTTGTTGTTGTTGTGGTCCTCGCTGTTGTTGGTGTTGTGTGGTCCTCGTTGTTGTTGGTGTGGTGGTCCTCGCTGTTGCTGTGTTGTTGTTGTGGTCCTCGCTGTTGTTGGTGTTGTGTGGTCCTCGCTGTTGATGGTGTGGTCCTCGCTGTTGTTGTTTGGTCCTCGCTGTTGTTGTGTTGTCGTTGTGGTCCTCGCTGTTGATGGTGTGGTCCTCGCTGTTGTTGTGGTGGTCCTCGCTGTTGTTGGTGTGGTGGCCTTCACTGTTGTTGTTGTGGCGGTCTTCGCTGTTGTTGTGTTGTTGGTGTGGTGGCCCTAGACAGAATTCTTCTCCTCAGCTCTGTCCAGGTCCACTCTGAGCGGCGTTGTTTGTGAGACAGGTATGGTGAGTCAGCTGTCCTGATAACGCAGAGCATGCGTCAATTTGCGTCAGGAAACCACGAGATATTTAATTACCTTGTTACTTACTGCCTGAGAGAGATAGACTCAAGAGGAGAACGGTGTAACTATCTCAGGAAATCTTACTCAAATATCCAGATCTCATTAAAAATCCATTCTTATTGTTCGAGTTATCATGTCCAACACGCAAAGACAGATAGACAGTGAGGCGGGGGACAAAGCAAAGGAGGAGGACCGACTATTTACTGTACTTACTTGGTAATATATAAAGAACAACAAAACTAGGCAGCATAATACATGTTGTGAAGAGAAAGAGTCGAGAGGTTCAAGTTAACCCGTTGACGACGAGAAATTTATGGAAAAGAACAAGCCTTATCGGAGCTGACTCTTCCACCACATTCAGATTTACAGCACTCTATCTCCAGACTCTCAATTTATGGAGGAGTCTGAATTTTTCCCTGAATCTCCTATGAATTTGTCATACTCAATATCTTTTTAGGTTAACATATTATTCCCAATTTACACGGATCGTTATTTGTGTTCCACGAGGGAATGTTTGTGTCTGCACATGAGGTACAGCTGGGGAAATTTCCGAGTGCTAAATCCACCCACCCACGAATTCGAACCCTACAAATGGGATACCAATGACCTCAAAGCAGCTGGTGGAGTTCCGATATTCTGGTAACACTGTGTAAGGGGAGGGGGATGAGAGGTGGGCGGCTAAGGGTTAGGGGTGGTGGTAGATTCACCGAGTTTTGTGCAGGAGGAAATTGCCAAGTATTGTTTCTGTATAATAAGGATAGATGAAGGCGGAAGCGACCTAATATGAGTTGAGAGGATGGGCTCGAAAATAAGTAACTTTTTGTAGAGTTAAATGTTGCCAAGTGTGCCCAGAAAATATGAAAATAGTGATGTTGCTTCAATGTTTTACAATATGTTCTCCCCCCCCCCCCCCCATATATTTTCATATATTTACGGAATATCTCTGAGTCATAATAATCCCTTCCACTCACATCCATAACTAACCAGCAGAAATCAGTAACATGACAACTGTATGCTGCACACACCCCCACACCCAGCCTCTACCCACTGTTACCAGATGGTGGACTCAACCAGGTGGTTTGTGACTCACTGGTCTAACAATGACGGAGTTCACATTTGAGAGGGAGTGTACAGTAGCTGTTGGAACTTTCCCCAGCTGTACAGTACATCAATCAATGAATCAACCAAGGTGCGATGCTCGCGTCTGAGGGTTGGCGACCATGGCCCCCACTCCAGACATTTTGGGACTGTCTCTGCGTGGTATAAGCTCATGCCAAATACCATGTAAAAATATAGAACATTTTTACCAACATTTATTCATGATAACACCACTAACACCCTCCGCCCACCCCGACACACACACACACACACACACACACACACACACACACACACACACACACTCTTCTCCCAACACGATGAAAATATTTTTGCAAATTTACAACGATCTCAAGGATGGCCAATTCTGGAAGAAAATCCGGGGGATCCCAGGTTGCCGGGTAGTCTCACATCTCTTCATGGCCCCGAGATGAAATTTCCCCGCGGTACAAGACCTGCCTTATGCGTTTATACCTCCCCGTCCTCTGGATAATTTATCTCAGCGTCTTTGTTTCTGGGAGAATGTCGTCATGGCAACACGTCTCTACAGTACACCGCCATGACGTCGAAATAATGTAGAGTTTTTTTTTTTTTTTTTTTTTTTAGAGGATTAGCCCACCTGAGCACAGGTCACTGACCCACATGATAATGATAATAATAATAACAACCCTCTAATAATAATAATAATAATAATAATAATAATAATAATAATAATACAAATAATAATAATAATAATAATAATAATAATAATAATAATAATAATAATAATACAAATAATAATAATAATAATAATAATAATAATAATAATAATAATAATAATACAAATAATAATAATAATAATAATAATAATAATAATAATAATAATATAATAATACAAATAATAATAATAATAATAATAATAATAATAATAATAATAATAATAAAAACCATATAGAAATACAAAAATGAAAACAAAAAAGTGAGAAACAATATATGTATGTTGTGTTGTCAATGGTAAGAGAAACAATTGAGACCCTGCAATTGTGTGTAAATGAGGCAGAAAGTCAGATCAACAACCTGGGACTTGGTCACAATTTTTGTGATGCAATATGGCAGCAGGGTGTACCATTAGACAATACATTGTGCTTCCAATATCTTCCCAGGCGGTAGTACCTCCCTGTTTGGTAGCTGCTTACTACCTACTACCTACAATGTGTGCATGTATCGGTACATTATAATTAATTTACAAATTTTTAAGTTAATAAATAAAAAACAGAAACAATATTAAGCCGGTGAGCTTGTCATGAACTGAGCAGGTCAACGAAGTATATAGAACTCAAATATATGTATTGCATTTTTTTTTAAGAAGAAGAATCCTTCTTCATCTTCACAAGATCCCGACTGAGAGGGAAGGAGGTGCTGGTGTATCATCTTCCTCACCGTATATAAATATATATATATATATATATATATATATATATATATATATATATATATATATATATATATATATATATATATATATATATTCAAGTGGTGAATGCTTTATTTTTAGGAATCGTTTAATTCATGCTACCATTATTTTAGTAGTAGTGGAGAAGGTATGGCTATAAAGGGAGGCCGGAGACCATTTAAAAAGACACAAAGTAGTAGTGGTAGTAGAGTAGGGTAGAGTTTTACTTTCGGACGACACGGGAACCTTAGAACTTTTATCTTTGTAATCAATAGTTTAGACAGTTTTAAGACACTTTTCTTCTATGGCATTTTCCTTGAAAATTACCTAAAATTTACCTAATGTAATCTTCTAACCAGAACCCCCAGTATATATACAGTAAGTCGTTTGTGAGGGAAACGTTATAGATGAAAGGAGTCTTAGAATGGTCTAAATTAATTGATTGTAAAGATAAAATTCCTAAGGTTCCGTGTTATCCGAAAGTAAAATAATCACGTAGTACAGTAGTAGTACACGTGACGTCAGTTTCCCTGGTAAATATATCAGATTATTCATGCAATCAAGTATAAAAACACAGCAGCAGCACCAAATACGTAATGTTTGAAGACAGTAAAGACGCCGAGCGGCTGACAGAAATACACCAATAAGCTGATGCACTCCCGGATTACCTCCCAGAGACCCACGCTCCCTCAGGAACAAGAGGAGATTAACTTAATGTTAGAACACGTTATTATGACCTCACTAAGACGTCAAACATGGAGGATGGGAGTGAGAGGTTTTTCATGAAAGAAGAAGAGAGGGATAACAGACCGCGGGGGACGAGAGTGTGTAGGAACAGTTGTGGGGCTGCGGCAGTGCGCTATGACATTTAATAAATCTCAGTAAAAAATCCTATTAAACTAACTATGAATTTTCTTAAAAACTTTCATCTGTGATTCTTTAAACCATTTCACCAATAAATTATTTTAAAAATAAAAACTCAGTTACTGAATGAATCGGCGTGTAATAAGCGTAAATAGAACAGTCTCCCTCAGCACTGTTGACCCACGCAAGCCTATTGATTCTACACAGAAAACGGGAATTCAACAGGAGTAACAAACGTCAATGCAACAACAATTAATTTATATATATAAAAAGTTTTTAGTTGATTGTTATTTAGTGTGGAATTGGGCTTAGTGAATGATGAATACTGAGACAGAGAGCTGAAGAACCTAAATCAAATTACACCAGCCCAGGGAGGTAGAGCAGGAGGCTGGAAATTTACCTAAGGCCCACCATAAGTCAGTATAATAATAATAATAATAATAATAATAATAATAATAATAATAATAATAATAATAATAATAATAATAATTATTATTATTATTATTATTATTATTATTACACATAAAACCACTAATAATACTAATTCAGTAAAATCACCATAAAAGTTGATAAATGGTTTGGCATGTATACATATTATGCAGGCATACAATTCAGCATGTATACAGACAATCCAGAGGTGTACAGTATACATTACATGGACCGTGAAGGTATACAGTTTACAATTTACTTAGACAATGCAAGTATACAAAATTGATAAACAACAAGGCAATTTGACCAAGGACAGCCGACAAAGCCATCAGCTGCTTATTACACAGGTTCAACAAGTACAGGTATACGCACAGGTAATTAGTCACAGGTAAGTAATTAATTCCCACACTTATTACTGCTACGAATCACTAATTATTATTCTTTCCCGTGATACTCGACGGACACACGACCATCACAGCTCTTGGGAACTTATATCACTCCATCACGTGCAAGACACAGGTGGGCCAGTAATGAGGCGGGGAGTCTCACAGATGTGCCATCAATCGGGAAGTAATGCAAGAACTTTGATATTTTTTACCTGGTGGTAGAGATAGGCAATCAACCCCAGGCCAGGTTGAGTGGTGGTGATTTGATTTGATTTTGCCGCTTAGAGCGGCTACTTTATTGTGCACCCCATACCCATCCTGTGAGCGGTAGCGCAAAAGGATTACAGAGTAGGGTTTACAAAGGGTCATAATAATTAACCCCGGTTGTCAGGATATTATGGCACTGAATGTTACACAGTATTTCAATTACGTTATTTGTTTAGTTCTATACATAAAGGGTAACTTATTCACAAATGCGTGAGAACAGGCGTGTGAGGCAGTATGTCTGGCCTCACACTTTGTTATTCATATTTGCGTGAGAGGTATTCAAGCACATTGTGTATTTGGTTCTGTACACGAGAACTGATATAGTTACTAAGTGCCAAAAAGTGGATACAATCTTAATATGTCGGCTATCTTGCCATTAGAGATGAAGTGTTGTGCCATTTCACACACAGTGTGCTTGGACCTGTCCCTAAAAGGTTCTATCTTCACACAGTCGAGGACGTAGTGTTCAAGTGTGTGGCTATATGTCTGGCCACACACTTTACATTTAGTGTTGTTTGCATCTGCTTGAGGAACATACTGCCAGAGGCACTTATATCCTAACCTTAATCTAGCGGTTACTACATCTTGTAATCTAGTGATCTTGTTACTTGCCCCATATACATGTTTCACTTGATACATCTCATCATGGTAAACTATGGATCGACTAGTGCCTGGTTGCACTTGTCTACTTGCGTCAAACTCATCAATAAGTTCTTTCCTAATTACAGTTTTAAGGGTTCTTTTTGACAGACCTAAATTGTATTCAACGGTGTCTTTGTTAGACGCGAGTTTGGCGAGGGCATCAACTCTGTCATGTTTTATGAGGCCTATGTGAGAGGGGATCCACAACAGTTTGACCTTGACACCCCGGTCAACAAGGCACGCATATTTGTGTCTGGCTTCAGAGACAAGAGCGCGACAACTTGAGTTGAGGGTGCCAAGGGCAAGTAGTGAGGATAGAGAGTCAGTGATGATGAGACTGTCAGTAACAGTGGTTTCAATGAATTTAATAGCTGTGAGTATGGCAACTAATTCAGTTTGTAGAGTGGATGCCCAGTTGTTAATTCTAACTCCTTTCTCAATTATATTACCGTCAGGTTGAGTCACAACAATAGCACTTCCAGCCCTCCCACAGGCGGTGTTAAGAGATCCATCAGTGTAGATGGTCTGTGTGATATTATCATCAGTCTGTAGAGTGTGTATGTGTTCAAGAGCTCTCAATTTGGCAGTGTGTTGGAGATAAATACTTTGTATAATTAATTTTTTAGGCGGATACGTCGGTATTTTGGTGGTGGTGGTGGGTGGTGGTGGTGGTGGCGGGGGCGGTAGAGATTAGATAGATAGATAGAGATAGATAAAAAGATAGACATATAGATTGACAGAGATAAGATAGATAGATAGATAGACACAGACAAATAGATAGATTAATACTAAAAAACAATAAGTCTTTTGTGTGACGAGTGCGAGTTGTCAGTGTTGACATATGGCTGGGAGACATATAAGACTTAAATGTCCTCAAAGAATCATGGAGAGGTGTACACAAGGTAGCTACTGAGACATAGTGTGACCGAGTCCTTCAGGGGGCCGAGACATGGAAGTGTTAAAAGGAAAGTTATGAGTGTCTGAAAAGTGACTCCCTATTCTGAAATTCGTATTGCTCCTCAACCCGTGGTCACAACCTGGTGGCCATGACCCCCAAGGAGGCCACGGCAAGAGTTTAAGAGGGCCACGGTTGGCTGTTATAAGTTGTAAATACTGGGATCGAAATCGGGGTTCCAGAAGTGTGTCAAAGAAGTAGCTCCGAATGCCAAGGGGGTACATTGTATGATCCATCGTTTTGCACTGGTGTCAAAAACCTTCCCTGATGCACTTTGCAAGATCTTGGAGGCAGTGGTTAAATGTGTCAACTTTGTGAAAGCAGGAGATCTGAACTCTCGCCCTTTCCAGAACCTTTGTAGAGGCATGGATTCAGAGCATGAAGTCCTCCTGTTTTACTTGAAAGTGCGCTGGCTTTCCAAGAGTAATGTTGTGAATCGAGTGTTTGAACTTTGGGGAGAGCTTAAGTTATTCCTGGAAGTGCAAGGGAAGGATAATCTCTTAGGTGACTCCAATGAGGTGTTGTGGGAGCCACGTCTTGCGTACCTAGCAGATATGTTTGAGCAGCTAAACAGGCTGAATCTCAAACTACAAGGCAAAGAAAGAAAGGTGTTTCACCTCATGGATTGTCTTCATCCATTTCTTGCCAAGCTCCAGAATTGGCAAAGGAAAGTCGATGCAGGAAATGTTGCCATGCTTGAGAATCTTTCAACTGTTCCTGTTGAGATTGAAGATCATCTGCTTGACCCATCACTCAAAACTGAAATCACTCAGCACTTGAAATCCTTGAAAAGTGAGCTCAAAAGGTACTTTCCAGAATTTGAGGAGGAAGAAGGGAAATTGGTGAGAAATCCTTTCTCTGGCACTCTTGATATTGCTGCCCTTCCCAATGATGTTCAAGACGATTTCCTTAATCTCAAGAACGATTCTGCTGCCAAAGGCCTCTATGGAGAAAAATCACTGACTGTATTCTAGTGCACAATGTATCATTCGTATTCAAAAGTTAGCGAGATTGCACTTCGAGTCCTCTCCCCATTTTCTACTACCTATTTATGCGTGTTTGGTTTCTCCGCCCTTCTACATATAAAGAGTAAAAGGCGGAACCGATTGGATGTGGACCCCGACATGAGATGTGCTTTGTCAGTGACGCAACCATTGAATCAATCGCCTGACTGAAACGAAACAATGTCAGCCTTCCCATTGAGCTGTGACAAAATATGCTTAGGTTTGTTGTGAGGCTAGGCTAGTCACTCGAGGCTAGTGACAAGTCAGTTATGTAAATTATGTAAGTTTGTCAAAATATGTCATAATGAAGATTGTCAACAATAAAAAAATAAAATAAGGATATTCTCTTCATCTGATCAGAACACTTTATTTTTCATCATTATTTGTTGGGGGGTTGAGAGAAAACTGAAGGGGGGGCTCATGAGGACTTTGAGTGCCTTAAGGGGGAGAATGGAGTGAAAAGGGTTGAGAACCATTGTCCTAAACGAAAAGAGAATATGATAACATTTGGTTGCTTAAAATCATAACACTTACTAATCATGTTCCAGGCAAATAATGACATTTTAGGTAAGGTTAGGTTAGGTTAGGTGGAGAGTCACCCGTGGCAGAAATACAATCCTTGACCTGAAAACCACCAACAAACTACCACACGCAAAAAAAATTACAACGGGTTCTGTGAAAGACTTAAAAAGACGATTTGAAAAACCATCAACATCGCATTCAGAGGAAACTGTGACTAATAGATGAGCAATGATCAAGTCCAAATAAATCCATAGGACGGGCAGCCAGGGAAGAGGAGTTATTACGTTACACACTTCATATTGAGCTCAGAGCAGAACGTCCCTTTCGTGCTTTGAAAATCCCAGTAAGTCCAACGACGTCCGAAGAGATGTAAACAAAGTGACAGACTAACAGATGGACCGACGAAACAAACACTCAATAAGCTCACAGATGGTCGAGGCTGCCACACTGACGGCCAGGTTGAGTCAGCGGTGTTCGTGTTAGTCAGTTAATATGATGTAACAGTAATAATCAGTGTGGCCTTGTTCACTGTGTCGTGGACCGCCTCACACTATGTTCCTCCTCCACATTACGTGTTATATCTTGTGTGTCAAGTGTCATGTACTGTTTTTTTTTAAGATCTACGCCTGCAATTGTCAATACATTTATAAAATAGGTTACTCAACAATACTTTACCAGTCACACCTTATACTTCACGGTTAATGCATCAATTTCTCGCTCAATAATTCGAACCCAGGTCCGTTGGTTTTACTAAGCGAGAATGATGACAGTTACACCACAGGTCGCCATTATACAGTGTACTTTCGTATTACTTCAACGGAAAAAATTAAAGCATTTAGTAAAAATTTCCTATAAAATTTTCGGGTACATATACAATAGATGCCAGGCAATCCAGAGGGATTTATGTTGATTGGCCAGCGATAAAGGGTCTCTGGAGCATATTACTGGTCCCATAATCCCCCGTTTTCGGTGTTGATTGGTCGCCACAAATGGAGTACCTTGACGTCACATTAGCCGAATTGATTACTCCAACGTTCATTGGCTGGCGTGTCTTACCTAATGACGTAACGCTTATCACCAAACGCTGATGTTATAAATTGGTTACGTCATAATTCCTCACCTAAAGCTGAGTGGTCGCAGCATAAATACCTTCAAGGCATAGCAAATAACTAACGAGAATTTTTCCAAGCCTATCGCTGATTGGTCGACGCTTTACTAGCTCCACAGAATAACCAATAAAATGATAACACGTCACAGCGGAAATACGAATGGAAATTCAGCTTCCTATCAAATACTGACTCATACGCAATATTTCCATACGACATGGCGACGGGTCAAAATTATTCCCAGTGCTTACTGTACTAGCATTATTGGACCCCAGTACTAACTGTCCCTAGTCCTACTGGGCACCAACACCAACTGTACTCGTCCTACTGGGTCCCAGTGCTAACTGTACTAGTCCTACTGAGCCTCAATGCTTACTGTACTAGTCCTACTGAGCCTCAATGCTTACTGTACTAGTCCTACTGAGCCTCAATGCTTACTGTACTAGTCCTACTGGGTCCTAGTGCTAACTGTACTAGTCCTACTGGGCCTCAATGCTTACTGTACTCGTCCTACTGGGTCCTAGTGCTAACTGTACTAGTCCTACTGAGCCTCAATGCTTACTGTACTAGTCCTACTGAGCCTCAATGCTTACTGTACTAGTCCTACTGGGCCTCAATGCTTACTGTACTAGTCCTACTGGGCCCCAGTGCTAACTGTACTAGTCCTACTGGGCCTCAATGCTTACTGTACTAGTCCTACTGGGCCCCAGTGCTAACTGTACTAGTCCTACTGGGCCTCAATGCTTACTGTACTAGTCCTACTGAGCCTCAATGCTTACTGTATTAGTCCTACTGAGCCTCAATGCTTACTGTACTAGTCCTACTGGGCCTCAATGCTTACTGTACTAGTCCTACTGGGCCCCAGTGCTAACTGTACTAGTCCTACTGGGCCCCAGTGCTAACTGTACTAGTCCTACTGAGCCTCAATGCTTACTGTACTAGTCCTACTGGGCCCCAGTGCTAACTGTACTAGTCCTACTGGGCCTCAATGCTTACTGTACTAGTCCTACTGGGCCCCAGTGCTAACTGTACTAGTCCTACTGGGCCCCAGTGCTAACTGTACTAGTCCTACTGAGCCTCAATGCTTACTGTACTAGTCCTACTGGGCCCCAGTGCTAACTGTACTAGTCCTACTGGGCCTCAATGCTTACTGTACTAGTCCTACTGGGCCCCAGTGCTAACTGTACTAGTCCTACTGGGCCCCAGTGCTAACTGTACTAGTCCTACTGAGCCTCAATGCTTACTGTACTAGTCCTACTGGGCCCCAGTGCTAACTGTACTAGTCCTACTGGGCCTCAATGCTTACTGTACTAGTCCTACTGGGCCTCAATGCTTACTGTACTAGTCCTACTGGGCCCCAGTGCTAACTGTACTAGTCCTACTCGGTGCATGACAACAGCTGCCGCACGATAAGAATCTTTACAAGCCGTCCATCTCACATAAACCAATAAGGGGTTATGCTCCACACTCAAAAGAAAGGACATATTTTATGTAGCTTCCGCCTAGTTTTGGGAGATACAGAATGTAAACAG
Source organism: Homarus gammarus (assembly GCA_958450375.1). Classification (NCBI taxonomy): domain Eukaryota; kingdom Metazoa; phylum Arthropoda; class Malacostraca; order Decapoda; family Nephropidae; genus Homarus; species Homarus gammarus. Next base: position 250,784 of record CAUDMG010003243.1, on the reverse strand, counting down.
CTTAAAGGTGCAAAGTCGATGCGAGACCTCATTAACTAACTACTAAAGTGATATATAAATACTCAATCTGGGCTAATTCAATTTTAAGACTCCCGGATATACTTACCGCTATATTGAGGTGATCACTCACACACACACACACACACACACACACACACACACACACACACACACACACACACACACACACACAGGATTTATTGAACAGCCTCCTAAACTGGGCCACCAACAACCACGTCACCATCAACCATACCAAGACCATGGTTGTGCACATCAACCACTCCTTCGACGTTGTCCCACCTCCTTCCATTACTTTAGGTCCCAACACACTCCAGGTTGTAGATTCCACGAAGCTCCTCGGCGTCACCATAGACAACAAACTAAATTGGAAATCACACGTCGGTGAAGTTGTCAAATCCTTCAGTTTCCGTCTCCACCCCCTCCGCCGACTCAAGTCCCTTGGAGTTCCTGCACCCGAGTTCCTCAGTGTTTACTCAACATTCATACTTCCCAAGCTCACCTATGCTTCCCCTACCTGGTCTTCCTCCCTAAATGCCACACAACATAAACACCTAGAAAAAATGCAAAAGAGGGCATGCAAGATTATTCTCTCCCCTTCCTACTCCACATATCAAGAAGCGCTCAACACACTGACCCTCTCGGTTCTCACTGATCATCACCACGACCTCATCTGCAAATTTGGTGAGAAGCTTCTGCACCATCCTGGACACCGACTCCTACTACCACCTGAGATCCCTCGCCCGAGAATTGCTGTTCGACACCACAACAGCATCTAGACTATACGAGCGCGAACTGATCGCTATAAGAACAGCCCAGTCCCAACCAGTGTAAAAATTATCAAAAACTTGTAATCAACCAGTGTATTCACTCCCAGTCAATCTTACTTTTTGCACTGTCACTATGTTGAAATTCCCTGTAGTTTGAGCTTCTCCCCACCTAGTTATTATATATCATATTTGTATCACTTATGTTACTTGTATATTATTTGTAAATCAAGACTCATTCCCAAATTATGTAACTGTATATTTTCACCCTTCCGGCTGCCATGCTCTTTCAAAAACCGTAAATAATTACTATTATTATTATTATTATTATTATTATTATTATTATTATTATTATTACACACACACACACACACACACACACACACACACACACACACACACACACACACACATGATGACTTAACGTATACAACTTATCATCTAAGTTTGTAGAGTACATGTTTCCTTATCCAACAGATATAGACTCATTACTATCACAAAACAAAGACAAAATTCATCGTTATGAAAACACATGGACTATTCAGTCATCATGATTAACTGAAGTGTAAACCCGCAAAACACACACACACACACACACACACACACACACACACACACACACACACTAAATGGACAAATGACATCAACACCGTCACGGAAGATTACCACCATTTATCTTTAATTAGTTCAATTGGCTACACCCAGCCGACTTGCCCTTGACCACACCTCGGATCAAAAGACTTATCCACCAGCAAAACAGCGCCTTGTATCTCAACAACAACAACCGCTACAGGCTTCTTCCCAACACAGGCATCCGAGAAATACCTTTTTGTAACCCTGAAACAGTGCAGCAGCCCTTCTGTTGGTTAGGTAACCACTTATCCAGTGTAACAGCCTACCTCCTATATCCATTTTGGCTAGTTCATACAATATCAGTTGCCTATTGGCAATATCAAATGCAGCTTTTAGGTCAAGAAATGTGGTGTATCTGTGCCTTTCATCACCATGCACAGTTAGGAATGTGGTGATGCAATTATGTACACCTTTACCATGGGTGAAGCCATTTACGTTAGGAGACATGTGTTCTCTGATTCTATATAAGAGTCTGCCAAGAACCATCCTCTCAAAGGTTTTACACAGGCAGCTGGTTAGTGATATGGGACTAAAAGCATCAGGCTGTCCTGGTTTCGGTATTGGTACAAAAATACTGCTGGTCCATGATGTGGGTAGTTGGCCCTCGGCATGACTCATATTGTACAATACCAACAATGGATTGCCTGGCACGCGCCTTAGTAGTCTAACGATGTTGTAGGTGACTCCGTCCTCTCCAGGGGAAGTAGACCTATCCCTGGCGAGGGCGGCGTCAAGCTCCCACTCAGTATATGGAACATCACACTCATCGTGCTGTTTGCCCAGCATAAAGCTAATAAGATTACTTCTCTCTACAGACTTCGCATCAAGGAGTCCCCGAGTCCCAGCTGGTAACATGTCATAGCTAGACACATGAGCCCACTTTGTTATTACCTCATTCGACTTTTGCAGAGGGTTTGGATGGGAGACGTGTCTACTGTTTTTACCTCTGATTATGTTTATGTCTTTCCAGGCTTTGCTGAGGGATGTGTGTTGGTTCAGGCTGTTGACATATGTCTCCCATGTATTTTGTCTGAGTTCGTTTACACGTTCCCTGACAGCAGCAAGGGAAGCTTGATACAATTGTAACATTTGAGGTGTTCTAATTTGTTTGTAACCTTACCCACCCTCCTGACCCTCGCCCTGAGTTTTTTCAGCTCAGGGTCATTATAGCACTGCTGTTGCCTGTTCCCATTATGCTGACCACGTTTTCTCCTTTTTTTGGTGGAGGCATTGTTGGTGAACTATGCATAAGTCCTATCTATCAGATCGTCATGGAAACTTTGGTAGTTGTCAGGCTTGTAGCCCTTGTATCAGTCATGGATGAAGTCTATGAAATGGCTTTCATGTTCTTGCTTGACTGTGATTCTACGTCTGTTGAGTTTACCACCAGTGGGGGTGTCATTGGCTACATGCATACTAGCTTGGATTGGGCTGTGGGCAGACATAAGATCAGTGACAACATCAGAGCTATGAGTTGTGTATGATAGATTAAAGCCAATACATTTGTCTAGACCCCCGCCATAGATGTGTGTTGGTTCATTATTACCTATAATTTGAACATCTTCATATGCGCTGAGAAGTGAGATAAGTCTCCTACCATTGGTGTTAGTGGTGGAGTCACCTAATTTCTTGTGTCTAGTATTCAGGTCACCCATCTGGACAGTGGGCTCAGTGTGTAAAAAGTCTGGGATATCTGTGTACTGAAGCTGATCTGAGGGAGCATAGGCGTTTAGCACGTTGAGTGTGGAGTTGCCCAGGTGGATAGTGATCCCATGGTACTGAAGGTTGGTAGTCTTTTTGGATACAAGAGGTACATGCGGGAGTGACTTCTTAACATACATCAAACATGTGTGAGTAGAACTAGGATCATAATACACATAATTGGGCAGACTGGGTGGGGGCTTACCATTAGGTGTGAGACACTCCTGCAGACACACAATATCGATGTCCTCAGTCACAACTTTGTGGTGTAGGTCAGGGTATCGTTTTCTAAGGGATGAGATGTTCCAACTCATCACCTTCACCGCTCTGTATCTTTGTCTGGTATTAACACTGGCCATTATGAAATGTATTTGGAAAGAAGCAAAAGGCACTGTATAATACTGTTCTTTTCTGCGCTGCCTGTCCCTTCGGCAGGCAGTAGGCCAGTTAACCTTTTTGAAACATTTCTGGAGCATGTACGGCTCAACAATTGTTGTATTTCAGTGGCAGACAACAACACACTTTGGTTACACTCGACATCACCACCATTTTCTGTTTGTGTTTGTTCATCTTCACTGACCATGTCCACAGAGGCATCAGTAGAACTGTTACCAGTATCACTATTTTCCTCTGCGTGGACACTAGTTCCTGGTGGGTCTTGAGTTTCCACATCTGGTACTGACATCTGAATGTCTTCTGTTTGACTGTAATTTTTCCGTAGCTGCTGCACTGTGTTGGTGGTGTTTTTTTCCTTTAGTGTATCACAGAGGCTCCTTAACATTTCAGTTTGAGCTGTAAATTGAGCTTTGAGTTCTTTAATTTCATTTTTCAAATCATTGATCTCTTCACGTTGTGCGTGTTCACGGAGTGTGTTGGCAGCTACCTGTTGTGTCGGTACGTCTGTGTTGCCCCATACTGATCTTTCGATGACTGCTGGTGATGATCCTGGAGCTTTGGTGGGGAGGGCGGGCCAGGGGTTGGCCGTAGGGAGTACCCTAGCAGCATTAGTGTTTCTTGAGACCTGCCTGGGTGGCGGGTCTGGGCGCTGAAGGGGTGTAGGAGCTCTAGGACAGTCAGGGTGCCATACAGGAACTCCAACTGTTTTGCAGTTAATACACTTCTGTTGGATGACACCCCCTTGAGCAACTGTATCTCTGCAAACCTGTGTTGCATGTTGCCTTGAGCAGAGACCACACCACGGCTTAGTCGAGGGGCATAACCGGGCCACATGGCCTCAATGCTGACAATTGTACCACCTCCGGTTAGGGGGCTGATAGAGAGTTAACTTCAGAGTCCGATAGGCACCACGGACTCGAATGGTCTTGGGTGGGTCTTCCGAGCCAACCCAGTCTGCAATGACTGCGTTCTTGCCCGTGAGTCGCTTCGTCCTTCTGATGTCGGGATGAGCTTCTAGTAGTGCAGGGGTCTGGTACTGGTCGAGCCCTATGATTAAGATGGTTTTCTTGCTCAATGGTTGGGATGATTGTTCCATGGTTGTTCCCCTTATGCTATTGGTGAGGAGATCCTGTATGACTGCTGGGTCGTTTCTAATCAGAACATGATCTTGTGTACCGACTCTGAACTGAAACTCAGCCTCAGGGTGTTTGTCTTCCGCATCGTTCAGCCAGAGATACTTGTCTTCAGGTGATGTTCCTTCAGGGAAGTATAACCTTACTCTCATGGGGGGTTGAGGTTGTAGTTGATGGTCTCTAAGTCTTTCTGCCTTTTCGGCCTTCCGCTTGTTCCTGGACTGAACTAGTTGAAAGCCATCCTCTCCGTTGGTGTCAAGGTCAACACCACAGTCGCCTGGCTCACTCAGTGCATCAGGAGAGTTAAAGCGAGTAGATGGGTCTCCAGTCAACTCAGACATTGTGGAGTTACAGGACTCGACTTATATGCCTACGTCAGAGGGCCGAGGACTGCTTGGCACTCCTAGGAAGTCAGCGGTGGTTGGGAGGCGTAACCCTCTTAGAGGACAAAGGAGACTGGCATCTACAGCGTATTAGCGGTGTGAGGGGAGGCCATGAGCAGGCCTCCCGCGGAGGGAGTGTGGTGTCAGGGGGACTAAGGTAACAGGAGTATTCTCAGTTTATAAACATTTTTATTACACTACACTTGTTCTTAATAGTATCTCTGTTTTTCTGATTAGATAAAGATATGTAACTTGGTACCCCTCAAGGTGGAGTACTTAGCCCCACTTTGTTCAATGTTCTTATGAATGCATTATTAAATTTAATACCAGATAACCCCAGCAATATCTCAATCAGCTATGCTGATGATATTCTTATACATACTAAAACTCATCGTGACATACAAACCACCCTGAACCATGTATACGCAGCCTGTGAGAACCTCGGTCTCATTATCTCCACTGAGAAAACTAAGGTGTTCAACAAACAAGCTGGTAACTGCAAACGCGGCCCCGCCATGTTCAAGATAGTAGGTAACAACACTATTGACTATGTTTCTTCTTTTAAATATCTTGGTGTTTCCGTCCCTTGTACCCTACCTGCCATACAACAGCTAACCCGCCAATGTACTGACAGACTGAGACCTCTTAGAAGTGTAGCGGGGTACAGCCCGCACTATGGTGCTAATATTAGAATTGTTAAAACAATGTACCTAGGCTATATAAGATCTCTGATAGATTACCACTCTGTCGAGGTCGGCGTAAAAGGTCTCCTTGATATTATCCTCTGCATCCAGTGTTGCAGCATATGCACTGATGAAACAGGCATGTTATGAGTGGTTCAGTGGGACTCGGAGCGTCATGAGGCGCTCGTTGATCCCAATAGGCATTACGGTTAGCCCGTGTAGGATGCGTTGGCGGATGGCAAAACCAACTCCATAATGCGGTTTCTCTCCGCAGCAGGCTTACCCTTTCTGTGAGTTGACCCTCGCCTGGGAGCCGGGACTCACTAATGGCTGCTATGTCGATGTTATACCTAGCCAGCTTTTTTGCCACAAGGGCAGTTCTTCTTTCAGGAGATTCATTTGTGCCAGTTTCCAGAAGGGTCCTGACATTCCATGCAGCGACCATAAGAGGTTGTATAGTTTGTTTTTATTTGGATCTGTGATTGTTATTATGTTTTCGACTGCATAAGGATGACCTTACTGAGTGCGGTTGCCCAGACAGGTTTTTTTTTTTAAAGACAGGCTATGATTAGGGCACCTTTTCTAGCCCCATCCCCATGCGGGGTGAGCAGAGTGGCTCCTCGGAAGGGCTGCTCAGTCGCACAGAGAGGACCGGATTGCACTGTTGGTGCAAGAATTTGAATTCGCCCGTCGAATAGGCAATGAAACTCTACAAGGAGTTCTCCCAGGAACGAGCCAAATCCCTCTGGTCCACCATCAATGCTTCTCTCACACAAGCAAAATGCTCAGCTGACTGAAAGAATTCATATGTTTCACCAGTGCTACAGTCAGTTGTGCTACAACCAAAGATCTCCAGTCCGCGAATTGCTGTTCGACACCACAAACGCATCCATCCCACAGGACCTCGTACCCATCTCTACAAGAACAGCGCTATTCTAACCATTGTAAACATCTTCAACAGCTCGGAGACAACTTGTATGATTACTCCTTGTCTATTCTCCCTTTTGTACTGTAATTCTACCCAAAGCCTTGTTAAGTGGCCCTCTCCACCAGTTTACTACATGATGTGTTTTGTGTATTTTCAACTTATGCCTGTTGTATATTTTAATAAACCGTTAATTATTATCATACAGACAGACACAGAAACACGCGCGCGCACACACACACACACACACACAGACAATTAGCGTAATAAGCGGAATTAACATCAACAAAAACAAGACAGGGTTTAATTAGCTACATTTTAACCACCGCCCTTCCCTTCACCCTCATCCCCTGCCTCCCCCCCTTCACCCTCATCCCCTGCCTTCCCCTTCACCTCCTCCCTCTACCCCTTCACCCTCATCCCCTACCTCCCCCCCTTCACCTCCTCCCTCTTCCCACTCACCGTCACCTCTTCTCCTTACCCTCCTCCATCCCCCTCCCTTTCACCCCCGCACCATCCTCCATTCATCTAGCCCTCACCCCCTCCCTCTACCCCTTCACCCTCACCCCCTCCCTCTACCCCTCCCCCCTCACCCTCACCCCCTCCCCTCACCTCATCTCCTAGGATCCATTGCAATCAGGAAAATAATTATCAGAAAATATCGACAATCACCAAGAAATTACTAAACCATGGTTATAAATTATCAGGAACAATAAATAATAATCAAGAATTACTTTGAATTATCAGAAATTATTACCCACTTATAAAAATTTTCCCTTTTAACTCGAGGGGCCATAAATCTGAACCGGGAGACAAATTAATTACCCAACTACTGCGTCGTCATCAAAACATGCAGCTTAACGATAAGAACCTCATTAACTAAATAAAAAGCAAGCGGAGATATAGAGACAGATAACGATGGAAACAGACAAGAGATGATGATGATGATGATGATGAAGCGGACGACGAAGAATACAATTTTTGATAAAGACGGTCGAAAGAAATATGAGATTGAGGTTAATTATATGAGAGAGAGAGAGAGAGAGAGAGAGAGAGAGAGAGAGAGAGAGGATAATAATTAGGGAATCAGAAGAGAAAAATAACATAGAGCTTTGAGGTAATGACAGCGTGTAAAAGGAGGGAGAGAGAGAGAGTTAATTATGTGTACAACCAAATTCTACTGTAGACTTTGTGTACACCTTTATGACCACGCGTCTTCATAAGCCACCCATCGCCATCCACCACACGTCATCCACCACACGTCATCCACCACCTGTCGTCCACCACACGTCATCCACCACCTGTCGTCCACCACACGCTATCCACCACACGCCATCCATCACACGTCACCGCTCTCTCTAACCACATACAAATAACTCTTCAACCACGTCACCAATCCACACACATAAACACACCCTCGTTCCCTAGCCACACTTACCCATACACCCTAGTTTCCTTATCCACCCTCATCCACACACCCTCTTCCCTCATCCACACACCCTTGTCCCTCTCCCAGACATTTATCCATTCTCGTCACCTCACCCACACACTCATCCATCCATACACCCTCGTCCTCAACCCACACACCCACCCCTTCCTACACACACACACACACACACACACACACACACACACACACACACACACACCAAATGTTCTGTAATTTTGCACACTTGGATATAATGACCGTATAAAAACATGTGAGTGGACGACGTATGTATGTATGTATGTATGTATGTATGTATGTATGTCTGTATGTATGGATATGATGGAGATGAAAACAGTATATTTTTGAGGGGAGGAGAAAGAGGTCAATTAGCAGTCAATTCGTTCACCATCACCGTCACCATCATCACTATAAACCAACATCACCAGCAACTATATCATTATCACCACCATCGTCAATATTATCAACGACACTATCATTACTCACTAATATTATCACCATTACTACCACCTTCATCACCACCACTCCCACCTTTATCACCAGCACCATCACCACCATCAAAATCATCATCATTATCATCATCATCATAATCATCATCACCACCCTCACCATAAACACCATCACCACCAACACCATCACCATCCCCCATCAACACCCCTACCACCCACCATCATCATCATCACCATCATCAACCTGTACCAAGACACATCTGGTTCAAGGCCACTACTATTACACTATAGCATCACAGTTTTCCTTCCGTGACCGGCGACCAACACAGCGAGGCACCATACTTCCTCCTCTGAGTCACCATTCATCTGGGTAACTAACTGACCTTGCTCCCGTTTCCCTACACCTAGTTAATGACGGTAGGGCTCACCACTGATATGGTCATTCGCTTGTGCTGGGGTGGTGAGTTGGCAGGGAAAAAACCATGGAGGGAGGGAGAATTACAGGGAAAAACCTTGGAGGACAAGATGAAGTCAGGGAAGAAGACATCGTGGACAAAAGGCTGGGGGGAGGGGGAACATCAAAGACAAGAGACTGACAGGAAACTAGAAACTAGAAAAAATCTCACACGGAAGAAAAAACTCCCTTATATAAAAAAGAATCCATCAGTAAAGTCAATCATAAAAGGCCCTCTTGCGGATGACTATTAAAAAATATACATTTGATAAAACAATAATACACACACAAGACAAAAGATACAGGGTATACCAATATTCTTGCATAATATCTTTAATCATCGCCTATATGAATGAGATCCGACAATAATACATCTCTGACCTAACCTTAACCTAGCCTTAACCTAACCTTAACCTAATCTAACCTAACCGTAACCAAACTAACCTAACCTAACCTAACCTTAACCTAACCTAACCTAACCTAACCTAACCTAACCTAACCTAACCTAACCTAACCTAACCTAACCTAACCTAACCTATCTGCGTCCTAAGCTTGCCGGGGCGTAGCGTAAGAGAGAAAGTGGGTAAAAATAACTCTTTCAGAATGGTAGTACATTACACACTTTCCCCGGTGGTCTACATGTTACGAAACTACACACACACACGTGGGAGGAGGAGGAGGGGGGGGGGGTTGCACAGTACAGCAGCAGGGGCAAGTGCGCCACCTTACACCTGTTTCTCCAGAGCGGTGTACATCTGTTTACCCGAGGTCATTACCCCCCCCCCCTCCCTCTCACACACCACACCACACGCTGCTGATATACTAGTATGTTCTGACTCTCTCTCTCTCTCTCTCACGTCTGTATCATTGGTGGGTGGACAAGCGACCTTTATATATACGAGGCGGGTGTTGTATGCACTCGTCCGCTGCACCAGAATCTTGCCTTGCTAAACATTGTATATTACCATGGTAACCATTGTATAATACTACCATAGTAACCAGTGTATAATACTACCATAGTAACCAGTGTATAATACTACCATAGTAACCACTGTATAATACTACCATAGTAACCACTGTATAATACTACCATAGTAACCTCTGTATAATACTACCATAGTAACCAGTGTGTAATACTACCATAGTAACCACTGTATAATACTACCATAGTAACCAGTGTGTAATACTACCATAGTAACCACTGTATAATACTACCATAGTAACCACTGTATAATACTACCATAGTAACCACTGTATAATACTACCATAGTAACCTCTGTATAATACTACCATAGTAACCTCTGTATAATACTACCATAGTAACCTCTGTATAATACTACCATAGTAACCACTGTATAATACTACCATAGTAACCACTGTATAATACTACCATAGTAACCTCTGTATAATACTACCATAGTAACCTCTGTATAATACTACCATAGTAACCACTGTATAATACTACCATAGTAACCAGTGTATAATACTACCATAGTAACCAGTGTATAATATCATACAATATTATTTGATTGGTAACTATTACAAATTAGTTCAGTAGAAAACAATGTAAAATATTCATTATAAACTATTATACAAGACTTCAATAGAAATCATTGTACAAGAGTTAAATAGAAGCTAGTGTGTAACATTATACACACTGTACAACATTGTCTTAGAAATAGAAAAGTAATAGTGGGACGAGTCATCTCGCTAACAAGTTGATCCTGCTCATCATACTCGTATGCCAACGGGGGTTATAGGCTCTAACTTCATTCTTTATTCATAAAAAAAATGTCACCACCTATTAGTGGACACGTGACAACAGTGTCAGGACAATGTGTCACACCCAACCAGGCACGTCACACCATGTTTTCAAGCTGGTATTGTACGGTCCCAGCCTAAACTAATATAATTTCCATATATCTTCTTTTTTTTTTTGTCTTTGCCCAGCATGGTGCAGCGTGAGTCTCCCTTCAGGTGTTACTCGTTGATTTATTCTTAGTTAAAGTGACTGTTGCAGTGTTTGCCTTCTACAAGAACAGTCAAAGACTGCCATTATATTTACCTGTCACTTCATACAACAACAATAATAATAATAACAATAATAATAATAATAATAATAATAATAATAATAATAATTATAATAATTAAAGTTTCGGTGCAATTAATTATAAAATGCAAAAAAATGAGTTTACATAATTAAGCAGGTTACATTGATTTAGTATTTAATACACTGACAACAAATTAAATTGAAAATAGTTTTAATCTTTTCATTATTTATTTCTTATTTATCAAATTGAATTATATTTATCCGTGGAAAGAAAAAAAAATATATATATATATATATATATATATATATATATATATATATATATATATATATATATATATATATATATATATATATATATATATATATATATATATATATACAGTATATCTGGCTTCCTTTTTCCTTCCTGATGTTATCACTGACAGAATCCACAATCTCCAAGCATTGCATTTTCTAATTCTATTATTAATCCATTTATCACTAATATTATTATATGAATTTAATCAGTTTATTAAAATTATCATTATTTTCCCCAAACCTAAGATAGTCAGCACAATCACACCCACTGATGGCCTTGGCTACTGGTAAATAATGAAGCCATGAGATCTACTGCGTGCTGTACACGGCCGCCTGCTTACCGGGGAACACTACCTAGAGAAACCTGAACACGCTTCCTTACACCCTGGGTCGTCCCGCAGCCTGTAGTGGGGCCCATCACAACTGCCACAAACAATCAGCTTTGTTTTTGGCACTAGATATGATGTGGCCAAATGATTTAAAATATATTATAAAAACACTACATTCCAACCTAACAACTGATCTCTGTGTTCTAAAGGGGTCATGGTTGTTCAGGACTAATGAACTTGAGTGGAATTAGTGGAATTTATAGTGGATAAGGTCAATCAGTGTCTGGTCATAACAGTGGAGACCAACTCGCTCAAGACCTAAAGAGCCTCCTTTCACCCTCACCACCAACACCTGTACAAAAACCCTGAGTTTAGGGTTTAAGAAACATCCACCAGCGCTAATCAATTCATGAGGGAGAGCCAGGTGCAAGACTCCCACTCTCAATAACCCGTCAGGTGGCTGTGGTATACTGAACCTCCCGTCCTGTATATATAAAGGTCATTTTCCTCCAGTATACTAAACATGGAAAGTCAGAGAGAAAACTAACCCTTATATACTCTAAACATTAAGATTCATTTTATCTACACTAAACAACATGCACGTGGCGTCATAAGGCAGACCAGGTGAAGTCTCCATCAAATTCGTGAGGGAGGGGGAGGGAGGGGGAAGGGGGGGGGAGGGAGGGGGGGTAAAGGGCGCCAAAGATAGTCGAGAGGGTCTACAGATATACAGTAACGTGATGCACTAAAACACAGTGCATGACGCAAAGTTTAAGGGACAAAAGGTTATATAGAGAGACAAGACAAATGGGGAATAAAAGAAGAAACAGTATTTTAGTTGGAAGCATAACGTGGCCGAGCTGACCTGAGAGGCTCCCCTAGACACCACACCAACATCTATACTCCAACTTCACTGTCCATGTCGTCTGTGAATGATGTCTCTCAATATAGCGGACAGGACAGGACAGGACAGGACAGGACAGGAAGGGGGAGGACAGGACAGATAGCATGTTTACAAAAATCATCGGCCCCAGACCACGTGATTAGGGAAGTTCTATAAGGTGAAAATTTAAGGTAATAATGACCCTTACTTCCTACTATCATTGTGTTCAATTTCCTCCAGCACAAGACTTGAGGATCAGGAGGCACATTATCTTAGTATTAAGGTCATTTTTCTACACTATAGGACGCGGGAAAGGTCAAGGGAGTACTGAACCTTTATGTCCTCGTAATATTAAGGTCATTTTCCTCTAATACAGGACATTTAGTAACAGTGATTAATGAACCGGGGTCGAAAGGCTAAAAAAAATAACAATGGCCTTAATTATCAAGGAAGATAAATTAATTAACGAGGGGTGATAAAAAAATATTGTTATAAAATTATCTTCATTATTCTCTATACTTTTCCTTTACAACATTATACAAGGACTGAAAATATACTCAATAAAGTTTCATAGAGACTAACATTCTAAACTAAGGTGTACAATTTATTAGTCATTTCTTTTATTACTACACTATTAATATCATTATTATTACAGTACTGGGTAGGGGTAGAGTGGCTGGGTGAAAACAGCACTGGTCACTTGTCCTCGAGGTTGTTGGTTCGAGTCTAGGGCATCCCCAGGTCACCCAGCTGTGAATGGGTACCTAATTTTATAATAAAAGTAAAGGTGGTTGAATGTATTACGCAAAATTATTATTATTATTATTATTATTATTATTATTGTTGTTGTTGTCGTTGGTGTTGTTTTTGTTGTCATTATTATTATTATTATTATTTTTATTATTATTATTATTATTATTATTATTATTATTATTATTATTATTACTATTATTATTATTGTTGTTGTTGTTGTGGTTGTTGTTGTTGTTGTTTTTATCAATTGTCATTTTCAATGTTTCTGGAAAATATTTTCGTAAAATTTACCCCACAGGAATTTTTTTTTTCACTTTTTCTCACAAGATGAAAGGAGGGAGAAACTAAATAGGCAGCCATTGTGGTTTACTACACCAAAGACGAGCAAGGAGAGGGGCAATGTGTGGGTGAATGAGCGGGTTTAAGAGAGTGTGGGTGGGTGTATCTGAGTGGGTGGTGAGTGTGTTTGGGTGGGTGTGGGTGGGTGGGTGGGTGTAGGTGTATGGATGGTTTAGTGTATTTGGGTGGGCGTGGGTGGGTGTGTCTGAGTGGGTGGTGAGTTGGAAGCAGAGGATGATGGTGAGGAAAGCAAAGGTCTCTCTCTCTCTCTCTCTCTCTCTCTCTCTCTCTCTCTCTCTTACACAATGTACACCTAATCACCGTAAGACCCCCAACTCATTCAACGAGATCAGAAATAATACGAAACTCATTGGTACTATTCCTCATCTACCCCCGACTATAAAAAAACACAATAAATATTAAATTATCTGCACTAGCACCATGGCCCCCTCCCACACCACCACCATACAGGATAAACACACACACACACACACACACACACACACCATTCGCTCACGACCGTCTAAGGTGGCGCGTCTCGGGAGAACGATAGTCACAGATGCAAGGAAACAATGTGTGTAATAAACGTCCGTGTTATATTTTTAAGTACTATACTGTACTACCTATAGATACCGTCACTTCCATCATCTTCAACAAAGTATATTGCAGGTATTTTCCTTATGCCAACATTATTAACACCACTACTACAACCACCATCATCCTACTAACATTAATAAACCATGCATTATCATTATCATCGGTAATATCGGCAGCTCTGTGGCATCGGTACTACAACCTGAGAAATATTACTGGTAAGACGATACCAGATGAGCAATACTGTATTGAAGAATAATATGATGAATATTTTATGTTGGGAAGTATTGTGATATAAGTTAAATATACAGGAAACACGGTCACCATCACTGCCTTGTTCTCCCAATCTCTCGGTCGGTGGAGGACAAAGAGCTGATGATGGAGCAAATGTATTCTAAGACAGAGTAAAACTCTTAATGGGGGAGAGAGTGGCATCAGGAGCTTTATGGCCAGGAGGAGCTTTATATCTTGTGCCAATATATATATATATATATATATATATATATATATATATATATATATATATATATATATATATATATATATATACATCTGCTATAGTCAGGTAGAGTACAAGCGAACTGCGGTAGTTAATGACCACCACAACTTTAAGACGCCTCACGCCTCCAGTAAGACACATCAGGCGTGAACTAAAAAATACATCAATTGCGTCAGCTCTCGTGTTCCATTACACCTCCGACTCGTTAATTTTCTTCCCGTGTAAACAAATATTTGGCTTAAAATACAAACAAGAAAGCACACATAGTATAATATATATATATATATATATATATATATATATATATATATATATATATATATATATATATATATATATATATATGCAAGTAAATCACTGTAGGTGCGCGTGATCTAGGTATATGCTGATAACCACAAGGAAAGAAGAAAACACGAAGTTCCCAAGTGCTTTCGTGTAATTCACATCTTCAGGGGTGAGTATAGACTAAGGAGAAATACTTGACAAGGCTAATATATACGGTAGAGGAGAGTGAGGTATATATAAAAGGTTTTATCGGAAATTATCATGTAGATAGATAAGAAATTAACATTGCAAAAAATATATTTGCCAACTAGACATAATCCTGACAGCTCTGTCTTCTTGTTCCATCTTAATACAACCCAAGTTGTACTGCTTCCCTCCCTTATAACATCTATTTTTTTCAATTTCCACTGTAAATCATGTATATACTATGTATATACTTATAATATACAGTATATGTAAAAAAAAATAAAAAGTAAAATATATAAATATCGACGTGATTACCGTGGTAACATCCTGATGTGTTCTTATTATCACCATGCTATTCCAGATGATGCTAAATGCTACATAATACTGCCTTGAGATAAATGTACAATATATATCAAGGTGCCTACAAGAGAGCTCAGGCTCTCAACTGGCTCAGCCATGGTAATATTATGATTTTTAATCGACTCTGTATCTGTGTTCTTCTGGCTAAACTGTTTCATTATCAATATCAAAGGTAAAAACGTTATGAATACAAAGGGGTTAGGTTACAGTACAGGAATAGATGTGCCTCTCAAACACCCGTAAACTGTACACAGTCGTCGCAGACCTGCCACTCCGGCTACCTGGAGAGTATACGGTCCCCCACCATGACTCTCCAACCTGTTCCTCCCGCCAACGAAGAATACTGTACACGACATACACTCCCGGTAAAGGTGGACGACGATAAAGGGTGTAGCGTCTGCAGCCTGGGTGTTATGTGAAGGATGTTTTAATAACACAGTTAAACCAGGATTATGACGGCCATCTCCATGATGGATTTCACTTCCCTCTTACCTGGTCTTGAATTATGGCCGTACAATACTGACTCAAAACTGAATATCGAAAATTATTTGTTCGTTGTGGTCGCGGCGGCCTGTACTGTAAACACAATCTGAAATTCGTAGAGGAACGGCCACATGGAACAATATATACGATAAAGTTGGAATAAAAGTACAGTACTCACCTTTTACCTTTCCTAAAAAATTAAAGAGTCAACATACTACATAAGTGGGATGAAGAGTACTTACCTTACCACTTTCCCTAATTATTTGTAAGCAATCAACAACATGGCATTTTGGGAGAGATCATCTACTCCTCTTCCCTGTTCAATACATAACTCCCATACAGTCACCGGTGTACTACAACAGCTCCACACCCATCACCATAGGCTTACGAGGTCATCTGAGAGGAGCCACACACGCTTTTGTTGTTTATGTTCCATTGTGCAAAATCTCAGCCCACTAAAAGTCCTTTACACCTCCTGAGTCTCACTGTGTGGAAATCCCTGCCTCAGTGTTTTCATCTCCTCTACCATATACTATAACATCTAACAGTGTATAAATAATCTGCTGCAAAGCTCATCAATTTCTGAATGCATCTGTCAATGATGGTGTCTGATTTCTCTCCGCACGATTTATAAAACTAAAACAATCATTAGGACGCTTGATCTTCCTCTCTTGAAAGTGAATAAAAATAAGAAAAATACTTCAAAATGCTGTCCAACTGACACATAACACAACCCAACACATTATGACACGATAAGGAGAGGAAGAGAGAGAGAGATTAAGTCAACACTCACTGCGCTTCTGGGAGAGGGCGTGGAGGATGGCGGTGATGACGTCGTTCCGCTGGTCGCGTCGCCCCCTCAGCTTGTCCCTCTTCTTCAGCTCCCGTACCAGCAAGGCGCACTGAGTCGACATGGAGCTCTGCATCGACGCCACCAGCAGTCGCAGCTCACACACGTCTGGGAGAATGATGATTGATGAATGATAATAGATAGATATAGACAGATAGATACATAGAAGGATGGAAGGAAGGAAGTTTGAAATTAATTCTCGATTATAATTAAGACGTTGTGCAATAGCTCTGAGTTTATTTCCATGTAGGGTGCGGTTCTACCAGCAGTTGTGATAGAGAATCTATTCATTATTATTTAGTTACATTCTAACGGAATTTCTACCATTTTGAGGACTGAACTCTTTATGTACGTATAAGGGAGGTTGTATCAGCGGGAAACACACACACACACACACACACACACTGTTCTGAGGTGAGTCGGGCCGAACTATCACGCTGATGACGAAACAATAAACACGGCTCCCACCTTGATAATTAACACAGTAATCAAATTTCTAATAAATCCAACTACAACTAAATTAAAACCTCAATTAAAGAAAATAAATAATTAATCCGCATAGGTTAAACCAACCCTCAGCTAAACCTTTCTTTATGTTAGCTAAAACTACGGAAATCACAACCTCCATCCTCGTAAAAGACTAACCGGGTGTAGTGGCCTCGATAACCAGGTGTAATAGCCTCATTAACCTATCATAACTCACCACTACTACTACCTGACTCGTCTGGCCTCATACACGCTTCCTGGTTACACTTAAATGAATCAGTGTTGTTAGTAATTATAAATGGTGTCCATAAATGGTAGGACTCGTATTTTTAAATTTAATATCCTCAAAAATAATACATATATATAAAGACAGAACCGAACAAATACACAGATAGAGAGAAGTTTACGAACACAGAAATAAAGACATTTGCTCTGAGTTAAAATAACGAAAAGCCTCCGTTTAACGGCTATACTGTCGTGCGCTAGGTGGAGGGAGGTTTTCACTTCTAGTGCACCTCGATTTAACGGAATACCCATCCCTTATAGTCCGTTACTGGGACACACTCCTCATACCAAGCATATAACTAGCATACTCATCATACCAAGCATATAACTAGCATACTCATCATACCAGGCATATAACTAGCATACTCATCATACCAGGCATATAACTAGCATACTCATCATACCAGGCATATAACTAGCATACTCATCATACCAAGCATATAACTAGCATACTCCTCATACCAGGCATATAACTAGCATACTCATCATACCAAGCATATAACTAGCATGCTCATCATACCAGGCATATAACTAGCATACTCATCATACCAGGCATATAACTAGCATACTCATCATACCAAGCATATAACTAGCATACTCATCATACCAAGCATATAACTAGCGTACTCCTCATACCAGGCATATAACTAGCATACTCATCATACCAGGCATATAACTAAAATACTCATCATACCAGGCATATAACTAGCATACTCCTCATACCCGGCATATAACTAGCATACTCCTCATACCAGGCATATAACTAGCATACTCATCATACCAGGCATATAACTAGCATACTCCTCATACCAGGCATATAACTAGCATACTCCTCATACCAGGCATATAACTAGCATACTCATCATACCAGGCATATTACCAACATACTCATCATACCAGGCATATAACTAACATACTCATCATACCAGGCATATAACTAGCATACTCATCATCCCAGGCATATAACTAGCATACTCCTCATACCAGGCATATAACTAGCATACTCATCATACCAGGCATATAACTAAAATACTCATCACACCAGGCATATAACTAGCATACTCATCATACCAGGCATATAACTAGCATACTCATCATAACAGGTATATAACTAACATACTCATCATACCAGGCATATAACTAGCATACTCATCATACCAGGCATATAACTAGCATACTCATCATACCAGGCATATAACTAGCATACTCATCATACCAGGCATATTACCAACATACTCATCATACCAGGCATATAACTAACATACTCATCATACCAGGCATATAACTAGCATACTCATCATCCCAGGCATATAACTAGCATACTCCTCATACCAGGCATATAACTAGCATACTCATCATACCAGGCATATAACTAAAATACTCATCACACCAGGCATATAACTAGCATACTCATCATACCAGGCATATAACTAGCATACTCATCATAACAGGTATATAACTAGCATACTCATCATACCAGGCATATAACTAGCATACTCATCATACCAGGCATATTACCAACATACTCATCATACCAGGCATATAACTAACATACTCATCATCCCAGGCATATAACTAGCATACTCCTCATACCAGGCATATAACTAGCATACTCATCATACCAGGCATATAACTAAAATACTCATCACACCAGGCATATAACTAGCATACTAATCATACCAGGCATATAACTAGCATACTCATCATAACAGGTATATAACTAACATACTCATCATACCAGGCATATAACTAGCATACTCATCATACCAGGCATATAACTAGCATACTCATCATACCAGGCATATAACTAGCATACTCATCATACCAGGCATATAACTAACATACTCATCATGCCAGGCATAAAACTAACATACTCATCATACCAGGCATATAACATACTCATTATACCAGGCATCATGCCAGAAATATACTCATCATAACAAGTGTTAGAGCAAATGTGACTCCAAGGTCTTGTAAAATTATTTCATTGATTTCTGATCCAGGAAGACTTTTCTATATTAATATTTTCACTCTAATTCTCTCTCACCCACACCCTCACCCTTCGCCAAAACCCACACTCCTCACCCACAACCCTCACCCTTTTCACCCACACCCACACCCTCACCCTTTGCTCACACCCTCACTCTTCGCCCACACCCTTAGCCTTCTCCCACACTCTTCGCCCACACCCTCACCCCACGTCCCCACCTTCGCCCACACCCTCATCCCTCGCCCACACCTCCACCTTAACCCTTCGCCCACACCCTCACCCCTCGCCCACACCCTCATCCCTCGCCCACACCTCCACCTTAACCCTTCGCCCACACCCTCATCCCTCGCCCACACCTCCACCTTAACCCTTCGCCCACACCCTTATCCCTCGCCCACACCTCCACCTTAACCCTTCGCCCACACCCTCACCCCTCGCCCACACCCTCATCCCTCGCCCACACCTCCACCTTAACCCTTCGCCCACACCCTCACCCTTCGCCCACACCCTCATCCCTCGCCCACACCTCCACCTTAACCCTTCGCCCACACCCTCACCTCTCGCCCACACCCTCATCCCTCACCCACACCTCCACCTTAACCCTTCGCCCACACCCTCACCCCTCGCCCACACCCTCATCCCTCGCCCACACCTCCACCTTAACCCTTCGCCCACACCCTCATCCCTCGCCCTCACCCTAATATCTGAGAAGAAAAAAAATACAAATAAGAAATGAGATCACAGTTCAACATCAGCTGTGGTGAGGGTGACACCTGCATGACTGGTGAGGCTGATCAACATAATACTCACAGGTGTACCCTCAATGACGCCCTCCTACAATTATTTAACATCTTATCAACGTTATCAGAATCGTTCGTTATATAATGGTTATTATTTTCTTCTTCACTGTTTGGGTTTGTTGATAATAAATTAAAATGCGCGAGAGAAAACCATAGACTATAATAACTTAGTTGAATAAGTAACAAAAAAACAAAGTAAGATAATTTGACTAAATGTAAAATAAATCGTAATAACAAATAAGTATCATAAACATACAAAACTAAATGTTTGTCAGTGATAAACATTATACACAATTTAAACTCAGATTATTCAGTAGGTGGCAGTGTTAAGCCTTGCTACAGGCTACACCGTTATGGGAACAAAAACATTATATTTTCACAGCGCAGACAGCCCGTCACTTCATCATAATATATCGCATTTTTTTCCCTTTTTATGACAAAAATAAAATGTCCATTACTAAATATTTTAAAGTTAGATCACATGAAGATTAGAAATACAGCTTATTTCATCTGAAGATTAATTACCCTACCGGTAACCTAACCTAACCTTCCCTAACCAAACCAAAACTATCCTCACCTACACCTAACCTATCCTATCCAACTCTAAACTAACCTGAGCTACCCTAACCTAACCAAACCTAACTTAACCTCATCTAACCTAACCTACCCAAACCTAACTTAAGCTCACCTAACCTAACCAAACCAAACTTAACCTAACCTAACCTAACCTACCAAAACCTAACTTAACCTCACCTAACATCACCTCACCTACCCTAACCTAAATGAACCTAACCTAACCTTACTTAACCTAACGTAAACTCCCAGGTACTGTTAGGGTGTTTAATGGTCATGTGAAATAATCCTGGGGTGTCTAATCTTCGAGTGATCCTTAAAATTACCCATAAACTTTTTAATCTTGGTTTCGTTCAGCGTGGATGAAGGTATTTACTCGGGTGGCTAGAGTATGTAACATTAAGATAACACCCAAAAAGGATTAAAAATAACAATGTGACTCTACACCTACTTACATATACAGATAGACAGACATTTCTAATATACTAGGCAAATCAGCTCATCACTTTACAACATACATTCAGGATTATATATTAGTGCATGGAAGCTTTGTCTGCCCAGTGCTTGTGTAGTTGTCTCTCTCATAGTCATTGATATTGATACAAGTGTGTGTGTGAGAGCGGCTGTCAGATGGTGAGGAGCGATTGATTGTTTTCAGTATACTGTACACGGGTTTTGTTCTTGAGTGATCTGATCTAGAGGAGGTAGTAGAGGGCGGGCTGACCACCTTGCTATGGATTAGCTAAGCTAATAGTGTGTTAGGGTTGTGTCATGGGTTAGTTATTGGCTGTCGGTATAGGCACCAGACAACCTCCCCTATCCCATATATGAGTGTTTTCAGGGCCGCATTTCATATTCCGCCGACCCTACTGGCGGATGCTGGTCTAGGGAGGTTGTCTATCGCCTGGACTTATAGATCGGGGGTGGTAATTGACCTTTTGAGATTTGGTAACTTTTTGTGAACCATATATGGTTGTTGTCGTTGCCTGGTGGAAGTCTTTGAAGGAGTTCTTGTTCTGAACGTTCTATCTTTTGTCAGATTCTGCTGGTCAGGGTGTGCAGCTGCTGGTTGATGGGTTTTATTCTCAGGTCTCTATGTGACGAACCTCAGAGCTTCACTTTGGACCACCTATAATTTTAATAATTGGGTGGTGCTCATAGTATGAAGAGGTACTGTGGGGTAAGTTAATATCGGTATGATATGTGATGTAACCAGGCGGAGTTTTATTTTCTCAGGAAGAGCATTAGAGCGGCATAGTTTTTTTCAGCTCTCTTCTTGCCTTTTCCTTCCTGGTGTGGACATGACGGGAGTAACCTGTCGTGGATATATGTAGGCCCAGGAGGGTGCCTCTGCTTTTGTAGTCTATCTGGGCATTATTGGTTACTAATGGATGGTTTTTCCTTCTGCTTACAGGTATCACTGTGAATTTCGGGAGACTGGATTAGATATTTCACTGTTTTTGTAATTACTTAGCCATTCTATTTCCCGTCTAGTGTTGTCGACCTGTAACGCTCGTGATTTTCCTCGATGTGTTCTTATTTGTGATGTCATCTACATACATAATATCTTCGTTTCCTATTCAAGCAGGAGGCGAAGTGTCACTTGTGTAGATAATATATAGGGTGGGAGAGAGGACGCTGCCCTGAGGGACTCCGCTCATGAGTGGTAAGGTCTCTCCTGTGTGTTGTCCCACCCTCGGTCTGGCATTTGTGCCGTCAAGAAAGTTGCAAAGCAGCTTTTCCATGCCAGACTTTGTCAAACGCCTTCGCTTCATCCAGGAGAGCTAGATTACAATGTTCTTACATGCCAGGGCTGTCGCTGTTGTGGTGGACTTCCTTTTCCTGAACCCAAATTGTCTGCAATTGATTATGATGGTTGTTTCCAGGTGATTTCTCCGACGGCTAATGATGATTTTTTCTAGGATTTTTCCGGTTACTTCGAGGAGGGAGATCAGTCTATAATTTAGTGGGACGGCGGGGTTCTTTCCTTGTTTTGGTGTTAGGGAAATGGTGGCCTCTTTGAATTTTGTTGGGAAGTAATCCGAGGCCAGACAGGCGTTCATCGTGGTTCTCAGTCTCTCCATGGCCGGGTTGTTTATGTGGCTGAGAATCTCCTTGGTGATGCCGTAGAAGCCAGGGGCTTTATTTTTGGAATTAGAGATGGCTGTATTGAGTTCTTCCGAGGTGACTGGTTTAAACAGCTGGTTGTCCCCTCTCAGATCCTCCCATATGATTTCAGGGGAAGGCTGAGTGCGGTGTGCCTGGCCCCGGAGTTTATCAAGGACGAGCTCCTCGTGGGTACCATCAAATTCCCTGTTCTCTTCATTTGTGATTCTGAAGATGTTTCTCCATATGTCCCCGAATATGGGTTCTTTGTCTTGATCGTCATATATCTTCTTGCGTGGTCAGTTATATATGGTGACTCGTTGCGGCTGGAACTTTTCAGTCTCTTAACTCGACGCCAGAACTTACCTGGGTCGTTGCATGTTTGTGAGAGTTGTTCACCTATTTCGGCCCATTTAAGGTTGCTTTGTTCCAGAGATCTTGTTTCTATTTCCTCCCGTATTCTCTTGTATGTATTGTAACTTCCGCTGTTCCAACCATGAGTCTCGGCTCTTTGTTGTAGCAGTTGGAATTGGTTGGTGAGGGCTATGAGTTCTGGAGTCTGTCGCAGGTGTGGGAGTGTTCTGTTGCGTTTGAGAGGGATGGCCTCTTGATAGGCTGTTCCTATGGCTTCACCCCATGTGTTGATTTCTTCGTCTATTTTGTTCACCGGCTGGTTGTCTATGGTCCGCAGTATTGTCTTGGCCTCAAGCTTGACTGTAACTTTTTCGTTGAATAGTTCCCAGTTGGTCTGCTTGGCGAACCCCTTGGTGGTGCTGGTATCGTTATTGGTGTTGCAAGTTACAGGACCTTGTTCAAGGAGGTAGTTGTGGAAGCATCTGCCGTTTGTTATTGCTATGTCTGGAGTAGTGGCTGAGTTCCTACTGTAGAACGTAGGAAAGTCTGGGCCTATGAGCTGGGCTTTCTTGTCTGTTTTGAGGCCAGCGAGGCCTCTTCCAACATTGTTGGTTGTCCTCTTACCATCTAGTAGAGGATGTCTGGCGTTCATGCCCTCGATGATGTATGTTGGGTGGTGGTATGATAGAAGTCTGCAGAAGTCCCCGTAAGGCAGGTAGTCCCTGCGTGGTGGGAGGTAAGTTATGGCTATTATGATTGATCCTGTGGTCAGGTTGGTTTGAACAGCGAGAGTTTCAAAGGCGAAGTCATCTATGATTCTATGGTGGACATCTCTTTTTATGGCGATGGCCACCCCATCATTCGGCTCCTCTGATAGATTTGATTTATGGATCTTGTAACCAAATATTTTCAATTCCTCAGACGCTTTTTGACCCTGTGAGATTATGGGTATAATATCTGGGTCAACTTGGTTGTACCGGTTGGACAAAATTGAGTTTATTAGTTCTCTAGTGGTAGACTTTATGTGGCATTATTTTCACTGCCTTACTTAGCGTGTTCATGTACTTTGTTCTTGATTTTAGTGATTTATTCTCTGTGCGTCCATTCTCCATTGTGTTGATCCAATATGGTTGTCTGTTTGATGCAGTTTGTGAAATCGATCTGTTTTCGTTTAATGGCCAGAAGAATGTCCACCTCGGAAGTGGAGTGGTCGTACTTCCATACCATCTTGCCTTGGATTAGTCCTTTTGCGACTTCATCATGTGTACAGGCCTTGTTTTTATGTTTTGATACGTAGATGCATAACTTCAGGTCGTTACCTGATAGATTGATTGGACTCTGGGAGACAGGTATTGTCTTGTATCCACACTTGAGACTACTGTTGCCTCCTCTGAGACTGTTGAACTCTGGGAGACAGGTATTGCCTCTGGTGTGGGTACGCTACTGTTTCTGGATCTTTGTACTGCGGCAACCTGGGGCTTATCACCAAGAAACCAGTGCATGGATTGATTATTCAGAACTGCTATAAAAGTAAAAATTTCAATTCGAAAAGAATGGTAAACAGTGAAAAGCGAGTATACATCAGCTTATATATTGTCCAGTGGTGGTAAACACAGTGTGTGAAGTATATTATACATCAGCTTATATATTGTCCAGTGGTGGTAGACACAGTGTGTGAAGTATATTATACATCTGATAAGTTAGTATCCAGTGGTGGTAAACACAGTGTGTGAAGTATATTATACATCTGATAAGTTAATGTCCAGTAGTGGTAAACACAGTGTGTGAAGTATATTATACATCTGATAAGTTAGTGTCCAGTGGTGGTAAACACAGTGTGTGAAGTATATTATACATCTGATAAGTTAGTGTCCAGTGGTGGTAAACACAGTGTGTGAAGTATATTATACATCTCATAAGTTAGTGTCCAGTGGTGGTAAACACAGTGTGTGAAGTATATTATACATCTGATAAGTTAGTGTCCAGTGGTGGTAAACACAGCGTGTGAAGTATATTATACATCTGATAAGTTAGTGTCCAGTGGTGGTAAACACAGTGTGTGAAGTATATTATACATCTGATAAGTTAGTGTCCAGTGGTGGTAAACACAGCGTGTGAAGTATATTATACATCTGATAAGTTAGTGTCCAGTGGTGGTAAACACAGTGTGTGAAGTATATTATACATCTGATAAGTTAATGTCCGGTAGTGGTAAACACAGTGTGTGAAGTATATTATACATCTGATAAGTTAATGTCCGGTAGTGGTAAACACAGTGTGTGAAGTATATTATACATCTGATAAGTTAGTGTCCAGTAGTGGTAAACACAGCGTGTGAAGTATATTATACATCTGATAAGTTAGTGTCCAGTAGTGGTAAACACAGCGTGTGAAGTATATTATACATCTGATAAGTTAGTGTCCGGTAGTGGTAAACAAGGACCGCAACAGGTGTCTTACTCCCAGGTGTGAAACGGGGTCCCCCACTCAGGCGACCTTCCCCCTACAAGAGGCCTCACTACAACATACCTGAGAACTTCAGTTAAACACCACTATATCTCCTGTGAAACAAAACAATGGATCCGTGGACGACAGTGTCATAATGCTACTATAAATCACCTATCAAGAGGCACTCGGTACACTGGCCCTCTAACCTCTCTCTCATCTTCACTATGTCTCCAGATATCAGCTTAGGGACTGAGTTGCCACACTATTTTGGAACGGATCCCACCTGTCCCATACCACAGCTGCATTAGACCTACAAGACCAGCACCCCGGCAGTAG
Source organism: Homarus gammarus (assembly GCA_958450375.1). Lineage (NCBI taxonomy): Eukaryota > Metazoa > Arthropoda > Malacostraca > Decapoda > Nephropidae > Homarus > Homarus gammarus. Next base: position 224,506 of record CAUDMG010003243.1, on the reverse strand, counting down.
TTTCTATAACTTGCATGTTCGCAACATGTGTTCTGCTCGTGTTGTAATGAAAGCTTTAGTTAAATGACGCACTCCCCATTGTCACCATATGTAATACCTGTATATGTCATCTCTTTTCAATGTGTATTTTCAGCCTTTGTCTGCCATTTTCTCTCAATAATTCATTAATAATAATAACAATAATAAAAAAAATTTATTATTACACAATCACACACACACCTGACACACACACAGTAACGAGGGAGGAGATACATTATCTGAGCCGCGAAGCGTCAGTAACGAGCAGATGTGTAGTAAGTTACCTGCGCTATCTTGGCCAAAAATAAACCAGTATTCTTGACATAACATTTAATTCAGAGGCTTCCATGCTTCCAAAATTCCCTTGAATGTCATCATCCTTGTGTATGCATGTCATGTTCGGGTAACTATACATAATATATACATATAATACATTATATGTTACATAAATAAAATTAAGAAAAAGTAAGATATAACATTAGTAATTTCTAAAGGCTTTCAGTTTAAGTCTATATACCCGAATGTACAGTACGTCACAGTCTGGATGGTTTCTTATCGTTTATCTTATCTAGTTAAGAAATAACAAAAGCATAAAATACCAGTTGATTATAGAGATTCAAGTCTAGTGTGTACCATGACAACATTGTGCCCAAGATATTGCCACCAGTACCACCAGCTTCTCAATACCAGACCACCACTGCCACCATGCTCTGGCGTGTCCAAGGGTTAGTTAATAGGTTATCTATCCTCCCCCCTTGCAACACCTTGAGCACGTCACATACAAGAATGCATCAGTATAGACATTGTCTAATTAGATAAAACATGAGCACCTCAGCGACGCACGACACCCGATAGATCGATGGGGACCTTCACTTCCCCAGGGGTGAAGGGTCACTGGTAAGCATGAACTAGAGTTATGGCCTCCGAACTGATTTTCTAATTCCATTAACAATAATCTTGACTCTTGATATTTCTCTCTCTAGGGACACGATTCTTGTGTCATATTGCGTTAATGGAAACACGGAACCTCGAGGTAGGGTTTCGGGATGAAAACGTCGAGATATGCAGAGAGAGAGACAGTGCATTACCTTTTAGACAGGCGCATAAACAACAATTCAAACTTAGGTCGCTCAGATAACTCTCTGGGTGGTGGGTTACAGAGGGATGGAGGTCACACACTCTATCACATAAGCTGTTCTGGAAGTTCATGACAACATCCGGTGTAGCTAAATGTTAACCCCCGCCATAGTTACTGACGATGGGTATGGTGCCGCCTGAGGGTTGAGGGGGGCCAGGCCAGGTCGTTGTTGCTCATAATATGTATTTCTGTGCTTCAACTACATGTTAGGTCCATAATACTCCATACACGAGACAGCAATCATCACAAAATAAGGAGTGATCGAGTCAGTACAAGTTACCTAGGAGAGAGAGAGAGAGAGAGAGTGTGTGTGTGTGTGTGTGTGTGTGTAAACAAAGTCAGGATTATTCCCTAAATTGAACAACTAATAACATAAATACATCTTTCTTAACACTTACTGTGATATTAACGGTCAAATACAAATCATTGAAAAGCGTATATCTGACGAACAGTGAACAGCATTTTCCTGGTAAAATGTCAATATTTGTCCGGGTCCAGTTATCTGCTACAATGATCTGTGTATAGCATGCTAACGATGTATCAAAGCCGAACTCAGCTGAACGTAAAGGGTCTCTCACTGACAATAACTCTGTACTTACATTAAACATTATTGAACGCCATGACTCAAATTAACGATATAGGTAAACACTGACACAAAGACTCCAGTATCGTTATCAAAAACACACCAATCAGGTTGTTTTCTTCCGTATCCACATAAACGTAATGATTGTTTACACGTCTACTACAAAAAAAACCACGCGAGTTTCTTTAATATGAAAAGCATTAAATCTGACTGAAATGATTTACCAGAAACTTGTTAACACTCCACCCAACACTTCGCTCCAAGTGGGGGAAAATTCACCCTGTATATAACAATAAGTCAGAATTAAATAATTTACTCACACGCATCAATACACGTAGTACCCGGCCCTTGGTTTAGGAAAAAAGAAAAGGCACAGTAATTCACTCAACAAGGTAACAGTATTATAAACATGAATTGGTACGACAGCAGATAAAAAAAAAGAGAGAGAGAAGTAGAATGAAACCAGAACGCGAGGTGAGAAAACATCAGGATGAAGAAGAGAAAGCTAAAGTGCAGGAGTAGAGAAGAAAAATAATAAAAAGGGAAAAAAGAGAAAGGAGAGTAAAAATAAGGTGGGAACAAGGTATATACCTCCTCCACTACAACACCTGGGGAGACTGGCTGCTCTGATCTCAACCTTCGGGAACAAACACTCGTGACTCTCCCTGTACTAACTCACACAGGACTTTCTCACTGCCAGATTTTCCCAGGATCCCGACACACAGATAATGTATGTTGAGGCTTTCCCGGTGAGCTATAATGAGGCTTTCCCGGTGAGTTATAATGAGGCTTTCCCGGTGAGCTATAATGAGGCTTTCCCGGTGAGCTATAATAAGGCGTTCCCGGTGAGCTATAATGAGGCTTTCCCGGTGAGTTATAATGAGGCGTTCCCGGTGAGATATAATGAGATGTCCCCAGTGAGCTATAATGACATCTCCCCAGTGAGCTATAATGAGATGTCCCCGGTGAGCTATAATGAGATGTCCCCAGCAACTAACCAAGACTCCCCTCCACCCAGCAACTAACCAAGACTCCCCTCCACCCAGCAACTAACCAAGACTCCCCTCCACCCAGCAACTAACCAAGACTCCCCTCCACCCAGCAACTAACCAAGACTCCCCTCCACCCAGCAACTAACCAAGACTCCCCTCCACCCAGCAACTAACCAAGACTCCCCATCACCCAGCAACTAACCAAGACTCCCCTCCACCCAGCAGCTAACCAAGACTCCCCTCCACTCAGCATCTAACCAACCAAGACTCCCCCCCAGCAACTAACCAAGACTCCCCTCCACCCAGCAGCTAACCAAGACTCCCCTCCACTCAGCATCTAACCAACCAAGACTCCCCCCCCAGCAACTAACCAAGACTCCCCTCCACCCAGCAACTAACCAAGACTCCCCTCCACCCAGCAGCTAACCAAGACTCCCCTCCACCCAGCAACTAACCAAGACTCCCCTCCACCCAGCAACTAACCAAGACTCCCCTCCACTCAGCATCTAACCAACCAAGACTCCCCCCCAGCAACTAACCAAGACTTCCTTCCACCCAGAAACTACCCAACCAAGACTCCCCTCCACCCAGCAACTAACCAAGACTCCCCTCCACCCAGCAACTAACCAACCAAGACTCCCCTCCATCCAGCAACTAACTAATCAAGACTCCCCCCAGCAACTAACCAATAAAGACTCCCCCCCAGCAACTAACCAATAAAGACTCCCCCCCAGCAACTAACCAATAAAGACTCCCCCAGCAACTAACCAATAAAGACTCCCCCCCAGCAACTAACCAACCAAGACTCCCCCTTCACCTAGCAACTAGCCAATCAAGACTCCCCCAGCAACTAACCAATAAAGACTCCCCCCAGCAACTAACCAACCAAGACTCCCCCTTCACCCAGCAACTAACCAATCAAGACTCCCCCTTCACCCAGCAACTAGCCAATCAAGACTCCCCCAGCAACTAACCAATAAAGACTCCCCCCAGCTACTAACCAACCAAGACTCCCCCTTCACCCAGCAACTAGCCAATCAAGACTCCCCCAGCAACTAACCAATAAAGACTCCCCCCAGCAACTAACTAACCAAGACTCCCCCTTCACCCAGCAACTAGCCAATCAAGACTCCCCCAGCAACTAGCCAACCAAGACTCCCTTCCCTCATCAACCACCCCATCACTCAACCACCACAACACGCCCCCCACCCCACCCCACCACCGCCATCTTAACCAACAGGTCGAGGCGTCCACACCACCCTCTCAGCAACACGGGGAATAGACCCGGGCTTGATACAGGCAGACTCGGCTACACAGAGTAATGAATAACCCGAAGAGCGTGACCTTTGAACGTCTGCTTAAGGTGACCTTTCAATGGCACGATGCAGGGACGCGACGACATGAGGTGGTGGAGAAATAAAAAGCTGGAGTACAGCGAGGCGAGGCGGGGCGGGGCGGGGCTGGAGGGGAAGGGGGAGGGGGAGGGGAGAAGAGAGCTAAAGAGAGAAGAGGATTGGGCAAGGGTGCAAATTCGATAAACACACAGAGGAAGGGATAAAGTATGGTCAATAACAAACAAGAAATACGGTAGTAAGAATAAAAAGAGAGAGAAGGGGATAGGTAGAGTGAACATAAAAACATAACATACACCTGGAGGGAAGAAACAACGGCGTAGTGAATGTTAAAGACTAGTTGGGTTAAAAACAAACAAATAAAATACAAGGACTAGGCAAGGAAATAAGACTGAAGACAGATGAAGAAAAAGTGGATAAAGAAAATAGGAAATTAAACAGAAATAAACAGAATAATACAAATGGATTACGGGTAGGGAGGAGAGTGGAGAGGAATAACTGTATCTAAAAAGCGCGGAAAAGAGTGAAACACCGAGTACTGTTGAAGGAGACAGGGCGGTGTGAAGCAATCGTAGATACGTGAATGAAATGCGACAAGTATAGCTGATTAAATAGGTTGAGTGCAGGTGTGTGTGTGTGTGTGTGTGTGTGTGTGTGTGTGTGTGTGTGTGTGTGTGTGATCCTAAAGGCAATAAAAAAAAAGACAGACACGAAAATAACAAATTTCAGACATGCAAACAACGATTTACGACTTTACAACATCACAATCACAGAACATTAGCAATTACCCTGATAACATGCCCAGACTAATATGATATGATGAAGAACCCAACCAATATAACCCGATAAAGTGCCCACTGCCCAGCCCAATATAACCTATAATTTGTTCAACATCGACCAAATTCCTGATAATCTTGACGCGAAATTATACACCAAGTTTTATATCGATACTTAAATGCTTCTCTCAACTCACTAAACAGTCACTCTTAGCTACGTGGGAGAGACAAAAAAACATCACCTAACAACAAGCAACAAAGTACAAGATCACATCCTCCAGAGTGTTATCAGGCCAGCGTCTCTCAGTTTCCCGTCACCAGCCAGTTTCCGTTCTCTTATCACCACACCTGACCTGACCTTCACCTGGGCCCCCACTACCCTCCCTCAGGTGTAGGTGAGGGTTGTAAACGTAAACATCCCCCTTCATCCTACACACAACTAGGCTTATACTGAATAATTTTATGTATTCTTTATATGTACTCATGTGTTTCATCTACTAAGGTCTTTAAGCACATGCTGTAAGTAGGTAAGTCCACTAGACAACAACTATTACAAAAAACAAGTTCTTCTTATGTACATACTGTATGTACTGTACTGTGTCTAAATTTATACTGGTATGTAAACAACTTATTTTTTTACACTTATTATAATATATTGTAGAGTACAGGTATTAAATTATTTCATGTGTCGATATAATAATAATAATAATAATAATAATAATAATAATAATAATAATAATAATAACTGCTACTAACCTTTATTGAGGAGTCTGAACTTGCGGTGGACGACCCTGGTGGCGGAGGGGGCGAGGCGGTGGTGATGATGGTGGTGGTGGGCATGGAGCGGGCTGTCCGAAGTGGTGGAGTGTTCAGTGAGGGTGTCCGACTCCCCGATACTGCTGCAGCGGCGGTGACGGCCATAGATGGACAGCAGCAGCCCGTCCACCAACGACCTCTTCCTCTGACTGCTACTCCATGCGCTGTTGACACAGGAGTAATAACAATAATAATAATAATAAAACAACTACAGTAGAAAAACATACACCAGTATCTATGAGGTTATTGTTTGTAGAATGTGAGATTGCATTATCACCTCAGGGACTATTTTGGATACTGCCCATGATATTACTGTCTATATGTGTCATCAGTTCTCTGGTATTGAAGCTTTGGTCTTGGCGGGAGGTAAAATGATTGTTTATCAGACCATAGCTTACAACCCAGAGAAAGACAACACATATAACAGTAAGTAGATGAGCAGGTGTACATCCTACAGTGAGATTAAGACCTAACCCAAGAGAGGGCACGGACAAGGTGACCGTGTTACTCAAGAAGTTACCCCTCCAGCCAGTACACCTGTCACCTGACCAGACACACCCAGATTAGTGACGACACCTTCCGGCTGGAGATCGTCAATATAGAGGCCCTGCATCGCCCTCTCAAGGACAGTGGCATTCAGATTATAATCGTAATAGGGAAGGAGCCGACAGCTCCTCCCCAGAGGGGGACTTCCCTCCCCAGCACCGCGTCTCCAGGTAGCAGAGTCTCCCACAAGAGACATAGTCCAGCACTCCTTTCAACAGCACCTACTGGGCCTCCCTCAGGTCACACGTGAGTCTTTGTCAGAGCGATCCAAGGGGGAGTTACTTACGGTGGGAAGTGTATCCATTTCTTGTTTGTGTCCGAGAGTTAGCGTCTAGTAACTTCGATATAATGATCTATTAATGTGTCCATGCCATTCAGTTAATTAAAAAATAGTTGTAGTGAAAGTGGTGTTTAGAAGATTCCCCCTACGAATATAATATACAGCTAAATAACTAACCGGCCACGATACCAAACTTCCTCGCTTTACAATTCTACAACTAAATACTCTACCTATATCTTCTATACGAGTTTTGACATATATATATATATATATATATATATATATATATATATATATATATATATATATATATATATAAACCAGCATAGTTTTGTTTTATTTTACATATGATAACAAAAAAGACAGTAAACAATTGCCTACAATGGTGAAGCCAGAGGTGGTGGACTCCCTCTACCTCAATATACAGTATACCTGCTTTAGGTAAGCAGCCCTCGCTCGGTCACCTGGACTAGGAGGGTTAGTAATCATAAGTCTACACTACGATCACTGACTATTTCTGGCCCAAGTAGCTGACAGAGCTATAAATAAACTTAGTAACTTATTCGAGATAATGGAGGGAGTTTATTTGAGTCACCAGCTGCCTCAGAGATTTTATATACAGGGTATATATTGATGTCGTAAAATTAAACCTTTCATTTTACTTTACTTATGACTGGAGAATAATTTGTCACTTCTGAACAGATTAACCAGTAATCTAAATATAAAAAACTTTAGTATTTTTTTCTGAACACTTATTAATCATCTAAAATACAATCTTGCATGATGGGGTTCCAGACGACTTTATGAAGGAAAATATCAGCCTAAAGGTTGGCATGACGCTGTGTGACGTCACAGGTGCCAGGCGGAGGGTGGCACCCACAACCACGAGCTACCTGGAGAGCACCACCTGGCTGGATGGTCGACACGCGCGCCCAACACATCACTACGCACTACTGTGACCCTCCCACTCTTTTATTACTCTATTTTCCTTTTCTCAACCATAAATTATACGGCAAACAAAAAAATATGGTTGCAGTATCTTAACTGAATCTAATCTAATCTAACATAGCCAAACTTAATCAACCCTAACATAACATAACCATAACCAAACCTAACCCTAACGTAACATAACCTAACTTAACCTACCCCTAACGTAACATAACCTAACTTAACCTACCCCTAACGTAACATAACCTAACTTAACCTACCCCTAACGTAACATAACCTAATCCTACAATAACATGGCATAACCCTAACATAACATAACCCTAACATAAAATAACATAACCCTTATATATCATATACACCTAACATAACTTAACCCGAACATAACATGACATAACATACCTCAGATAACATAATCGTACCACAGAAAAACAGGAAATTAACAGTAAAAAATTCAGAGTTGAAACTGAACACAAACTGGTAGCCAGAGCGTTGCTGTGGCCTTGGGTTCCCAGACATACAGTAAAACCATATATAAAACGAGGCAGTAAGTCTTTTCGAGATAATTTACATATAGATGCAAAAAATAGACGCAATACTTCACATACTACTAAAAATAACTGCTGCAAATAAAGTCACACGTGTGGTAACTGTCTCAGCTGACAATAAGACTTTACTGGAATTACTGAACACAAAATACTGCAAATAACAATAAATACTGTACAAATTCCCAACAACACAAAGAGTGCAAGAACACTATTACTGCGTGTTTACATTAACCAGATGTTTCTTGACTTACAAATAGAATAAATATCCGGTTAAAATATTCAAATTCTTATCTCGTGTAATCACCGAGAGAAAGTATTAAACCGCATGAATATAATAAGATATTATATGAACAGTTTCACATATCAGTTTTGTTTATTTTATCAACCGAGACCAAGGAACAATATATACTGTGTATCGGCCTATGAATACTGGCCAAGATACGTTATGAGTAGTGGATTATATCGCACTGTTGACATATGATACTGTTTGTAAGTTTCCTGTAGTATAGTGATGTGCCAACCAGTATACCCCCCCCCCCCCCCCTCCATGAACCAAATTATATACTACATACAAGTTACAACGTTCTAACACACACATGTCAGTACCAAGAAAGAATAGTTAAGTTTGTGTCATGTGCTGGAAAGAGAACTGACATACAGTAATCCAGACAAACATTCAAGTTTCTATAAATATACCGACGAATCGATGTGATCCATAAGAAAGACAGATCCAACAAGGGGAGCCTCGACACTAAAGATTGTCGAACTCATTTCCTTTGACCTTTTGCAACGAGGGATGAGGGTGGAGCTCTTGAATATGACCCCCTGGTGTATTGTACCGATAGACCTGATGAAAGATGAAGAATGCACCGGTACATGTTATATAAAAATAACAATAAACATAATCCCGACAGGTCTTACGGACTTACAGTATATATAACGTGGCGTGATAAGCCCACCTCTTCCTCCACAACTCTTTTATTAGGAAAATTAACTCCAAAGCGTTGACACACAGCCTTATTATAACCAGATATTTCGAAGAATTATATCTTTATCATCAGTTCTATAGAGAATTATCATATGTGCACAATAAAGCATAATAAGATAATCATGTCAGATTAATGACGTGAAAAATATTATTTCTTATACAAATTATTAAACATATGTTAAAATCCCAGATATTGTCCAAAGAGTTCAGGGAGCTTTGTTCGCAAATGTACATTATATATCTGAACCTAAGATTCTTTTTTTTTCCTCATTATTCTGACTTTTTTATTTTCAATTATTCACAGAAATATCAATTCCCTTTGCAACCGTCCTCCTTCCCTTTTGATGTTCCTCCCATCTGTCAGCCGATTGCACGGACAACTAATCGCCAAGCAGAATATACTATATACACGCTATAATAAATGCAAACTCGCAAACTTAAAATTAAATCAGCAGAAACACACTTACACACAAACACACATCAATTAAATAAGAGATATAGTTATAAAACACACACACACACACACACACACACACACACACACGAGTTACATATATTTACAGCCTGAACTTTAATCAATCGGTCTTGATTCTGGAAAATTTTACAAGGGATTAAGTCAAAACACAGTGCCATCATCATCACCATCATTCCAAGACTATCATAGTTTTGTACGAAGTTACGTGAAAATTCTTTGGAAACAAGTAGCCAACTCCACACACCATAACGTCACCTTGCGAGTCACTAACCTTGTAACACAATGCCATAACACCATCACCCAGTGTAAGTCCTCGCCTTACCCTTCATAGCACCTGAGAGTTATCTTACCAAAGACTGGTTTGTGTGCCTGTTAATAACCTGTAATTAAGTTTCTTTGTTACCTACACCCCACACCATTCAGGTAAGCTCGACCAATTAGCAAAGATTTCCCCAGAGAAACTCGGTCTTTTAATAACAGTATAAGAGTATTTACGATAATTAAAAAGCCTGTTGAAGATTGATGATTTGTCTTTATCCAGAGAAAACTACAGCTTTGTTTCTTTTCCCTTGTGTCGTATAAAGAGGGAGGTATACCTGAAGATTTGATTAATTAAACGCCGTTAAAAATCACCCCTTGTGTGCAGGGAAAAAAAAACACTTGTTTTATGGCCTTGAGAATTATGTACAGATTTTAGACAATGATCAGTGTGTGTTTAAATTATCATATATACTGACTATATATATGAATATCAGCACAGTATACATAAGCAACAATATCCTGGGCAAAATATGTACAGCCAAACGAAACAAAAGTGTTTATTGGTATTCAGAAGCTGGGGATAGAATTCACCTAATAATTAAGTGATTTTGTATTTGCAGGAAAACTGTTCGTTTCTTCCAACTGTGGTAGTTGGTTGAGATGGGAGTATGATAGTTGTGAGGGTCGTTTGCCAATTGTAGTGTGTATATTGTAAGCACTGCGAAATATATACTCACGTTCATTTCTAACTTATAGCTTACTCAATCTAGGGAAGCATCAAACGCTTCAATTAGTCGGCAATACGGAAACAATATTTTGATGTACAGTAAATTTACCCGTTACAACTAGAAGTGAATTGACCTCTGAACATATAAAAAAAACTGAGGAGACTGCTTAACAACTATCACAGGAACAGTAACATCAGATATAATTACACATAATGGCTCATGAATATGAAGGTTTTGAGCAATAAATTTTAGTTTAAATTTTTAATTTCCACCATTTATCAGCCTACTTTCTCACAACATACCCGTCGCCGAGTTTTCATAAAAAAAAATATATATATAGATAAAAATGCCGCAATTTCACTGTGTTTTGCAGTGGACACTGTTGTAGTTCAACAGGTATGCCAGTGTTCTGTTTAGGGGAGTCAAAAGAGCCAGAATGAGATCATTTGAGCTTGGCACGCCTCAGGGAGGAGTGTTAAGTCCTATGCTCTTTAATATACTGATGCACAAGCTTATTGCTGACATTCCAGTTCAGCCAAACGAGGCTGTAATAGGCTATGTTGATGATATCTGCATTATGACACAGACCAAGCTCAGGCTCCAAGCCTTGCTGGATGTATTTGCTCAGAGGACTGTAAAATGTGGTCTCATAATATCTGTTGATAAGACGAGGGTCCTCAATCCTCGACCTGCTCACCCTCTGCCTCTTGACTTCAACATTAACAGCATGCCCTTGGAACTATGTAGCTCCTATAAATATCTTAGAATTTGTGTGAATGATGCAAACTTTGTCGGCAACCTTCGTGCCAAACTAATGCAGTGCATTAAACCCCTCAAAACCCTTGTTGGCAAGGGCTATGGAATTAACATCACCTATGCTCGTACTTTCTATCTTCGCTTCATTCGTTCTGTAGTTGACTATCATGCTCTCCATCTTGTGACTAATCCGCCTAAACAACTCAACAGCCTTGAGGTAGTGCAAAATAAAGCCATGTGCATCATTCTATGATGCCCAAAATCAACCAGAATTGTAAACATGAGGAAAGAGCTAGGACTGCCCTCCCTATCTGAGAGGATAGCTCTACTTAATACCATGTTTTGTGTCAAAGTTTTGAAGAACAATGGTCCCCAAAATACAGCTCAAACTTTGTTGATGTTCTGTCTAAGTAATCATGACTCTCGATAAGCTTCCACAAAAGACTCTCTTTGGGGCGTGGCTTCATAAAAGTGTTGCAGATCTCTTGAAACTGAATGTTCCAATCACCCCAGACGAACACATTAATGCCATTCCTCCTTGGCTGGATATATCAGTTCCTATTAATTACACTCCTGTTGGTAGTAAGCAAATGTTAAACACCGATGTGATGAGATGTGTCACACTAGAAACTATTAACAGACACATAGAGAGTATTAAATCAAGTGAATGTTATGCTTTTACTCATGGTTCTGTGCAGACAAACACAGGTGGAACAGGCTGTGCAATTGTAATATATAAAGAAAAAGAGATGATAGTGTCAAACAAGCAAAGGCTGAACAATTGGGCCAGCACAACACAAACTGAACTTACTGGAATCTACTTAGCCACAGACTACCTAAAAGAAAATGGAGGTGGGGTGATATTCTGTGACTCTCAAAGTGCTTTGAAATCAATGAACAACCCGTCAGGTTCTATGTCTAAAGTTGTATGTGATATTAAAAGAAATGTGATAACTGCCAATGAGAACAACTGTCGTATCGAATTTGTGTGGATTCCGTCCCATGTTGGAATTAGGTATCATGACCGTGCTGATAGACTGGCCAATGAGGCATGTAAGAAAGAAAATGTTGACAGTGACCTTGGCCTGTCCAATGCTGTACTTAAAAACATTCAAGTCAGAATCATGAAGTCTGATCTAGAAGAACTGAGGAATGCAGAGAGACCTGGCAGTTGTAGCATTAGTAAATATGGCAAATTTTGTGACGAGAGGTACCGGTATGGCCAGCATAAGGACAGAACCAGACAATGTGATGTAGTCGTGGCCAGAATTAGGCTAGGATACAGACACATCTGGCAAGTTAGTAACGCTGTACCCATACCGGAACGCTCAGCATGTAAACTTTGTGATAAACCTTCAAAACATACACTTGAACACTATATTATTGAATGTGACACTGTCAAAGATTTCAGGCCACCTCGCTTATTGTATAATGAACTTTGTAATCACTATATTGAATCGGGGGTGCTTGAGGACATTCTTGCTGTTTATCCCAAATTTGCTAGCCCACACTGATTAGTTTTCAATTAGAATATGACGTCCAATGTATATGAACCACTGTCTTGCATGGCAACGAAGTGACATCACCCACATGACTATGACCTATATATACTGCTAATGAATATGATTCATTTCTTTATCTGAACCTCTATCCTGCATGGCAGTGAACAGTGACATTACCCACATGAATCTGACCTATAAATACTGTCAATGAATATGATACATTTCTTTGTGTACGAACCTCTGTCCTGCATGGCAGTGAACAGTGACATCACCCACATGTCTTTGTGTATGAACCTCTGCCCTGCGTGGCAGTGAGAGGTGATACCACCCTCAGTGTCAAGACCTGACTGAATTACTCAGAATAGGCAAACTGTACTCCAAGCTTTGTCAATAAATCATCTCAAATCTCGCATACACGCCACACAACGAGAGGCATTCAACGAAAATTGGACACACCTGAAACAACGGGGCAGCATCACACTATGCCACTATGACTGCGCCTAGCGTACAGGTACCTATGGGAGTACATTGGTAACCCTGAGCCTCACCGCACTGTTTGTAAACTTTGTGGCCAACCCGACTCTCACACCCTCTCTCACTGCATCCTCACTTGCCCTATGACCTCCTCCTATAGGTCCCCAGCCGTTACCAACACCTCTTCCCTCCCAGACCAGATATCCCTCCTCCTAGTCACAGGCCTGGCATTTGACATTATTAGGGACCTGCCACTCTTTGCCATAAACAGATAAAATGTACCGGGGACTTTCCCCCCACACTCTCATCATTCTTTCACTTTATGTAACCTGACAAAACCTATGACCCTTCAGGCTTTACGCCCTTAATGTACGAGTCATAAAGGCAAGTATGAACTTTTCATACTTCCCTGTTGGGCGCTGTAAACGCTTCTGCGCTTCAACTTGCACAGGATGTAAGGGGGTGCCCAATAAACTAGCCCCCTTGGGGGCAAATCTGAATCTGGCTTTGTCAATAAATTTGTTAAACTAAATGTGATATGGTGTCATTTTAGGTTTTTTATGGAAATGAGAGAAGCGGTTTGGACGGAAAGGGTCGTAAATACACACTGAGAGGACAAACTCCAGCTGGATCGGGCGGCATTACCGTTTCATCACCTGGAAAGACGAAGCAGTGCCGCTAGTACAAGCCTAGAGGCCTAATTATCTACCAAATGAAACATTTGTCTAAGAAATGAATATCATATCCGAACTCAGAGATGAAAATATAGTTAAAAAAAAAAACATTAAAACAAATTATGGTGTGACGGATATGTCGTCAGTATTAACCCAGGAGGATACCGGAGTATTGTACCCGTTGAAAACCTGCCATGTGTGGGTAAGGTTACACTAAGCTAACACCGTTCTCACATCTGACCTCGGCCAGGGTGAGACTGTATGCTCCTTCTGACACTCTATTAACCATTATGAGAGACGTATTTAAGGCTGTACATGGGAACAGTCTTAAGGAGGGGAAAGACTGTTTCAAAACAATTGTGTCTGAGACAGTGTGTGTTGATGTACCCCTTGATGTTTTATCGTCCTTTGCCAAAATATCTGTGTTCTTTAGAATTCGGAACTGAACAGTAGTATAAGAATGAATTAAAAAAAAATTTGCAGAAGTGAAAAACGAAAATTTGTGAAAATATCAAAATGATAGTAGGAAAAAGATTGCCTTGGGTTACAGTTGATGTAAATCATATATATTATTTATTTATAACCCATGTGTGTAAATAAAATATATGCTCTCATGATATATTTATTCCCCCTTTCGATGCATACACACTAATACAGAAACATTTCAGAGGAGGCAGTTATGAACTCAAGTGCACAGATAAATTGCACTGGAATAAGTGCATGAATTTCAGGAAATGAGTAAGAATATTCAAATAACGCCAGCTGTTTTTCCCTCCACAATGAAGGGACGAATGTGGCCAGACCCTTTATGACACCCCTTCAGATAACCTTTCTTACTATAGCTACATCTTTCTCCTTCTTTCCGAGCTAATCCTCCCATACCAGGATATAGGAAACGGGGTTATGATGATGATGATGATGATACTGTAAAGATAGACAGACTAGTGGAGAGAGAGAGAGAGAGAGAGAGAGAGAGAGAGAGAGAGAGAGAGAGAGAGAGAGAGAGAGAGAGCCAGCCAGCTAAAGTTCAGGTGACGTCACCACTCATCATTCTGTCACTTTATGTAACTTGCTGACAAAACCCATGACCCTTCAGGCTTTTACGCCCTTAATGCATGAGTCATAAAGGCAAGCATGAACTCGGCATGCTTCCCAGATGGGCGCTGTAAACGCTTCTGCGTTTTACCTTGCACAGGATGTAAGGGGGAGCCCAATAAACTAGCCCCCTCGGGGGCAATCTAAAAAATAATAATCTAAAATTCATCACGTTCGCCATCTCTGGCGAACAAGACATAACCAAACACTACACACACAGGCACATTTCTCCCTCCGTGAGCTGTTGAATGTTTCTACGTATTTCTGGGCTGCAACAATCACCGTCTTCAGGTGCCGTACTCTACACAGCTCTCTCCTCTGAACATGGATATTTTTCCTATTCCCCATTAGATATTTTTTTAACACCCTTTATTATACAGACAGCTTGCTTACTCGTGTAGTGGTGGATGTCCATAAACACTCTCGCCCACCCTCCATCCCTGGGTCTAATTACCCTGAATTACGTCGTAATTACTTTGCTGCCATTACTTTACTTGCATTTTTTTTTTTACGGGAATTAGCCCACCCGGGCACAGGTCGATCGACCCACAACGGGGCCTGGCGGGGGGGGGGGGGCAAAAATAAGAACAGAAAGAAATTAAAAATAGAGAAGAAAGAGGTTATACTGTGTGATTTACACTACGAAGATGCCGGAAAACCAGCCTTTTAAGGTGACACAGATTGTATAAGTATGGAAACACAGAAGAAGGCAGAGCATTCCACAGCTTGGCTGTGTGAGGAAAGGAGGATGTACTATAACGGGTTATTCTAGTGTGACCGACATCCACAGAGAAAAGGTGGGCACCCCGGGCAAGACGTGTGTTACGAGCCCACGGCCTTGCCGACGGTACACAGTATGCCAAATCCACCGAAAATTGCCCGTTAAAGTACCTGTAAAAGAGAGAGAGTGAAGCAACATTGCGGAGAAAGATTTTCAACTAAAGGAGGAGAGTTAATAAGACGAAATGCCTTTGATTCCACCCTATCTAACAGTTGGACAGAAGAAGAGCCGCCCCAGATATGAGAGCAGTACTCAAAGTTAGGACGAATGAATCCCTTATAAACTTGAAGGAACTGCTCAGGAGTGAAGTAGCTACGGCATCTGTACGGCATTCCCAACTTTCGGGATGCAGCTTTAGCAATGTTAAGGATGTGTGATTTCCAGGACATATTGCAGGAAATGGTGAGGCCTAGCATATCAATTTCAGAATTTGGCAGAATGATAGCGTCCTGAAATGTAATTTGTGGGAGATCATCTAATTTAGAAAGTGCAATTGGTAAATACTGAGTTTAATTACTGTTGAATTTAACCAAGTTTCTACCTTCCCATTCGGAGATGCTGCACAAAGTCGCATTGATAGATGTAATGATATCAGCTCTAGAAATGGATCTAGTTTGAGAGTTAGGAGGAAGGGGAAAATGTGAAGAAGAGTGAAGAGTAGAATCATCCGCGTAAGAATGCATAGAATTAGTCGTAGTGTGAAGTAAATCATTGATAAAAAGAAGGAAGAGAGTCGGTGACAGAAGAGAACCCTGTGGGACACCACTATTGGTAGAGAAAGAGCGAGAGGTCGATCCCTCGACAACAACTGCCATGGATCGGTTCTCAAGGAAGATAGAGATTAGAAAACAAAGTGGGGGAGAGAAACCGTAAGACGAAAGTTTAGAAAGCAAAGACTGTGTACCACATTGCTTTAATTTTGCTTTAATTTTTTTTGACAATCCATTAAAAATGTTTCCAACACGTCAGCTGAATATTACACAATAAATGATTTCAACGTGGCGACTAAATAATACAAGATTACAAACATTCATATCACTCAGCTATATTTGGTGATTAATTTACATCGTTAAATATGAGGGTTGGATGAGCTAGGCGTTTAACTCCTATAATGAAGGCTGTAAATATTTACCTGTATGCAGCATATATGCTTATGGTGGAGGGAGGCTGTGCGGCGTGAGGGGGAAATGTGATTAAGTGTGTATGTGTGTTTGTATATAAGTGTAAACAATGTATGTGTGAGTGTGTGTGCGTGTGTACAAACTCTCAAAACGCCGCCTTCTTTCACTGTTAAGGGTAAGCTCCACAACCAACGAAGCTCGATCAAGGAAAAGTTGATTCATTTAAATATAAATCTCATATATATACAGTATTCGTAATTTACTCGAAATAATGCTAACAAAGTGCTTGGGTTCGTACAGGTGAGTATTAGTTATAAGACTAGCGAGGTTATCCCAAAACTATATCTTGCGCTTGTGAGACCTCACTTGGATTACATGATTCAGTTCTGGTCACCATACTATAGAATGGATATAGAATTCTTAAAAAAGATTCAGAGGAGAATGACAAGACTAATCCCTGGCATTAAGAACCTTGAGTAGAGACAGGTTAAAGCATCATAATTTGCACTCCCTCGAGAGACGTAGAGTGAGGGGCGATGTGATCGAGGTGTATAAATGGAAATCTGGGTTAAGCAAATGTGATATAACAAAGGTACTAACTATCCAACAAGGAGCGAACTCGTAGCAATGGTTTTAAATTTGACAAATTTAGGTGCGAGATAGGTAAACATTGGTTTGGAAATAGAGTACTGGATGAGTGGAACAAGTTGCCAAACATAATCATTAACTCGAATACGCTGGATAGCTTCAAATATAGGTCGGATGGATATATGAGCAATAGGGGTTGGGTATAAACGGGACTGCCCAGTATGGGCTAATAGGTCCGCTGCAGTTTCCTCCATTCATTTGTTCTTATATTATTCACTTCCCTCTACAACATCGATGAGCCTCGTGACGTCGTCCCCAATGCTCGGACGTAGGAAAATTTACGTCTTTATACAATATGAGAGATAATTTTAATGTTTATTTGACCATAAAACCTCTTTGTCAAGGTCGTGTACGTACACTCACCAACTAAAGTCCTGTCGCCTCACCTGCCTCTTCATGAACCCAGAGATTCAGAGACCTCCTCTGGGTTCATGAAGAGGCAGGTGAGGCGAGTGTATACACAAACCAATATACACAAATGTGTGGAGCCCTCGTTCTCACTCGCTGTATCAGCATAATAACAGATGACATTGGAAAAATATATGCTCATCCGTATTCAAAAAGTTTTACGTGAATATTAGACTTTTGTATAGCATTAATTAAAAAAAAATCAGTAATATAAAAATACACCTGGGAGGTATGACATGTTCACTGTAACATTAAAAACAACGCCTTTACTTAATTACAAATGAAACAAAGTGGAAACAGGTTGCTTTTGTTGTTTATATGTATTGCCGTGGGTCAACAACTAGTGTCTTTAAGCAGGTACACTAAGTATGTCACTGGGAAAACATAATACAGTAATGTGCCCTGAACTTTTGTCCTTTCTAAATGTTCGTCTCTCTTGCCTAGACCTATGTAAAAATGGTTTCATTTTAAAACATTCAAAGCTTCTTTAAGTAGCAACTTCAGTCACAATATTTTTTTTTACACTCTGAGGGAGGTCAAATTAAGTTAATAATGAGACTTTCCTACAATGGGTTTGGGGTTCAACTGTTTGTGTCAGACCTCACTGCTCACTACACAAACATAACGCGACTGCCATATGTACTGTACTGTACTGTACAGTAATTTCATCCGTTGGTCTGCCACTTTGGTGGTGTCTTGTGCATTAAATGTGAATTCAGTGATAATCCGCTTCTCAAAAATCGTTTAACATAACCCGGGTCATTCTTGTTCTTAATTCTCTCTGTAATCTTATAAATGTTGTGATCCGGGAAGTTGATTTTTCTCTATATTTTTTGTATCATTTCCTCAAAGCACCAGTCTTTTGTAACTTCCGAATTACAGACTTTCAAGGTTCTAACAATGTTTCATTTTTTACGAGGTGAAAATCATTTTCATACAACCATTACTTGTCTCAAATAATTAACACAACAATGGGAGATTATCAACTAATTTTCAGTTGATGTCAATAATTCCATGCTGAAAATCAATTGTTTTGACGTGAGCTGCAAACCTTATTCATTTGTCAGGCTTTCCTTACTTTTCTTCCTGACGTTGTTTGATTTTAAATGAAAATAAAACAGTCTAAGGTAAAAGCACACATGCTGCTGCAGTCAACACTGCCGTCACTCGGTCCTTTTGTTCTCTACTGAAAAGAAAACTCAAAATTTCTCTTCATGTACGCATAGTAAAGCCATAACTTTCACTGTAATATATCAGAAGTCGAACCAATAAAAAATTCCTCGAACAAAATCACACCAGTTCTAATGTAGTCCGAAATAATATATTAAGTTAGGTTACATAATATTTGTTTTACAATCACCTCTTAGAAAACGATACCCTGACCTCCACCACAAAGTTGTGACTGAGAACATCAATATTGTGTGTCTGCAGGAGTGTCTCACACCTAATGGTAAGCCCCCACCCAGTCTGCCCAATTATGTGTATTATGATCCTAGTTCTACTCACACATGTTTGATGTATGTTAAGGAGTCACTACCGCATGTACTTCTTGTACCCAAAAAGACTACCAACTTTCAATATCATGGGATCACTATCCACCTGGGCAACTCTACACACAACGTGCCAAACGCCTATGCTCCCTCAGACCAGCTTCAATACACAGATCTCCCAGACTTTGTACGCATTGAACCCACTGTCCTAATTGGTGACCTGAATACTAGACACAAGAAATTAGGTGACCCCCACCACTAACACCAATGGTAAGAGACTTATCTCACTTCTTGGTGCAAATGAAGATACTCAAATTATTAGTAATAATGAACCAACACTCATTTATAGCGGAACTTTAGACAAGTGTATTGTCTTTAATCTATCATCCACAACTCATAGC
This sequence comes from Homarus gammarus, assembly GCA_958450375.1. Lineage (NCBI taxonomy): Eukaryota > Metazoa > Arthropoda > Malacostraca > Decapoda > Nephropidae > Homarus > Homarus gammarus. Next base: position 204,710 of record CAUDMG010003243.1, on the reverse strand, counting down.
TCTGATGCTGTCACTGATCTTATGTCTGACCACAGCCCAATCCAAGTAAGTGTACATGTAGCCAATGATACCACTGGTAACCAGTGGCGGAAGCTAGGTACGGGGTGAAAGGAGGGTCGTAACAATAATTTATTCCATTGGATTTCTACCGGAAATTTATATTTTTCGAGTATTTTAATCAATATCCCCCCCCCCCCCCCGCAATTACCAACTATATTATCTGTGCAAGGTGGACAGGGTTTTGAAATAGAGGGAAAATATGGAATTAAAATAAAAATAAAAACTTTAGAAACCGTACCAAGCCTTTCCTAACCTATAAAAATCATAAAACTATAAAAAGTTTACCTTATTCGTGTTTTCTGTGTTCAGTATGTGGTGGTGTTTTCGATATTCAGATGAGGAGAGGCCCATACTCGAAAGCGATTCTTACCTTTATACATGTTAGGAAAGGTTAGGTATGATTTTTGAAGGTGTGTTTGGTGTTGTTTTTAATATTTTACCCCACATATCTCCCTCTACTTCAAAGCCCTGTCTACTTTAAACAACTAATATTGTAGGTAATTTTATCGGTTAAAATCCTCGAAAAATATAAATTCCGACGGAAACGCGATAATCATTTTTAGTTTTATTATCGTTCTCCCAATATAAGACTATATATAAGTAGGTGTTGGCAACTACTAAATATTTACCGTATTTTGTGTTACAGCACTAGTTTGACATTTTTTTTACATTTTAAATACTTACATGTTTAATTAAACTAGTTTCATATTAACAGCCGATTCCCACTCGAATGAAGCCACCTGTTTATCCACAATGAAAACGTGGATAAGATAATTCTTGATAAAATCACACGGGAAAAGGGAAACAACGTTGTTTCCCGATTCCCGTGTGATTTTATCAAGATATATATATATATATATATATATATATATATATATATATATATATATATATATATATATATATATATGTTTTACGTATTATTGATATAGTTTTCATAGTAAACAGTGAACAGAGATACAGACTAGTGAGTAGTGATGGTGAGAGTAATAGCGGAGCCTGATAGCCAGCCACAGGTGTTAGGAACAGGTGCGTACGGGGGCCCTTGTCAGCCTGTGAACTTGTAACCTCACCTGTCCTACTGGTCATGAACACCGTCGTATATATATATATATATATATATATATATATATATATATATATATATATATATATATATATATATATATATATATATATGTATATATATATATATATATATATATATGTGTGTGTGTGTGTGTGCGTGGGTAAGTTTCTTTACGCCATTTGCCTGTCTACCCAGCAGTAATTGGGGTACTGGATGTTAATCGATTTGCGGATCGTATTCCGGGGTCATGGTTAGCCAGTGTAGTTGGCGAGTTGTCCGGTCTACTCGGACTATTCCTTGACACTGGGTCATGCAACTCGTTAGGGTGTGGCTGTTGTGTTGGGGACAGCTTCTACACCTTAAGCAAATTCACGCCTAGATGGTCCTAGGGCCGGCCATCCTCAAAAAGAATGGGTGAACCAAAATAAGCCACCAATCTCCTTCCTGATGTGACTACAATTAGTTGTGGAGGGTAATTAAACACACATATGTGCAGAAGCACGTATGAAAATAAACATACATGATTACACATACATCCAAAAACAAAAACAGACACATTAAAATATACATATCAACAAAAATTGTGTTCATGCTGGGTAGACAAGAGGCAAATGGCATAAGGAAACATGCCCAAAGTTTCACCCTGCCTAAGAACGAAACGAGCATGCTGACTATTACATAAAAGGTCGCTGACATACATACATACATACATACATACATGCATGCATGCATACATACATACATACATACATACATACATGCATGCATACATACATACATACATACATACATACATACAAACCAAAACAGAAAGGAGAAAAACGTCAGAAAAAAGTAAGTTACTTGACAATTCTTACAAACATATTTCTAGAACGTAATCCAAATTTATTTTAAGAGTACCCAGAATTGAGTATATGCATACAACAGATTAATTATTAGTTATCGTGGTGGACTGGCAGTTCATTGGCCCCCAGAGTTTCGAATCCTCCGATGAGAAGATATACCACATCCGCTGTGAGCTAGTACCGGTAATATAACCACCTCACCACCGGATTGTAGTAAAAACCCAACTGTTTCACAAATATCCAGACCATAGAGGAAGATAAACTGTACCTATCCTATCTCAGCGTGTCTGTGTATACCTCACCTATCATGTATACCTCATCTTCATGTGCACCTAACCTGTCACGTGTACCTCCTTGCCATGTGAATACCCCACCTGTCCTGTGTACCTCACCACTTCTATATACCTCACCTGTCATTGTGTACCTCAGCAGTCTTGTGTACCTCACCTGTCACAAGTACCTCATTTAGTCCATCACACGTTGAAATGAATAGAGGAGGGACGTAGCTTACGAATATACACTTCAGATGATTGAGAGAATAACGAAGAATTACAGCAGTTACCGGTATTTTAAATGATAACAACGAATTAGAAAATTAGAAAAAAAAATAAGAACAGGACAGTTGGGAAAGACGAGAACAGAGAACAACGCGGATATGGAGAATAAAACAAGTGAATAACGAGAACACGGCAACAAAAGAACAACACATTAGCAATACAAGAAAAGAACAAAAAACAAGAGGACAACTTAACACCTAAACCCAAATCGTCCTAAAGGCTATAAAAGATTGACTACCAGCAAATTTTAGCCTAATTCTTACTTTAAATTAGCCTTAATTATGTCAAACGTGACAATCAATCACATTTCGTTTTAATTGCTTAGAAACAAAGAGCTAATAATACAAGGTAAGTTGGAGCAATTATAAAAGAATCATTTAAAATTTCAGGTTAAATATTTGCAAATTTTATTTCAAAGTAACAGTTTAGGTACAGTTTAAGTACGGTATAGGAAATTAACAATAATCTTCACCCAACCTCCTTAAAGATATGTCACAGTAAATTTTTTAGGTCATCAGTATGTTGTGATAAACCCTGCCTCACCCCACCACTGGAAATCTATCTCTCATAATTTGTTAATGTTGTTAGACAAGTGCAATTACTAACGTTGTTAGAAGCTTAAATACCTTTGTTGTTGAAGTGCAGTAATAACATTATAACAAATACCACAGCATCTGTAACACAGGAAATACGACTCTGACATATCCCTTCCTCGAAAAACACTTTAAGGATAACCAAGACTCCGTCCACTCTCCATTCCACATGAATGTTCAGGACGTATGAATGCAAAAATCGAATCACCTGGGGGCCGGATACTCAAAAACATTTATGGGACTGTATGTCTTTGTTTACCCCGTAACTCTACTTACAGTCTCAGATCGGTATACTCAAAACAAATATTTGACATCGAACTACGTAAGTGAGCTCATAATCTAGCGCCTAACTTACACCACCCCCTGAGGCACTGTAACACTCTCAACCCGGATGTAGTAGTCGCTAATTCCCGATTGAATAAAAAATAATAATAATATATGTTGTAATAATGCTTGTTAGACTTGTTTTATCATAGAATAATGAAGAAAATGTTTTGTACACCAACATACTGAAATATAATATTTCACTTGTCTTTTTCGTACATTTTTTTTTACGATAATAAGAGGCTTGAGTGTTCCTATTTGTCGCAGTTTGGAAGAGACGCATCTTTTGTCATCTTAGAAATTATAAAGTATTTTTTACCAAAACAGAAGATTTGTATTGTTCACACTTAGGGTAAAAATATTTTTTATGACTGAGTAAACTTACAGATAGACCTTATTAATGTTGTATAGCCGTAAATATCCCTCAGTAATGAAAGCCAAATATGAGGTCAAGTGAACATTCATGCCTAGACTTCGTCTTGTTTTTCTAGTGTTCAACCAATAGCCTATGTCCCTTTTCTTACGTATATGGCTTATGATAACATGAAAGGCTCTAAATTTCCATAGGCTAGCCAAAATTAAATGATATTAGGCGTAAAATATGGATTGCAATTAACTTTATTAAGCTAGGGGCCTATATAACTGTTTTTTTCAGTCTTAGCCAAATAAATATTTAATCGTGCGGCCCTAGTTAATTTAGTTAGAACATGAAGAATATTTAAATAGGAAATTATACCAATAGGTTATAGGTTATGTTATGTTATGTTAGGTTAGGTTAGGGAATATGTACATGGCAATATTGGTGAGTGTCAGGCTGTCAGTGAGACACTTTGTCTAACAGCTACCTTAGGCCTAGTTCCAGTCTTTCCATGAACAGTATCCTAGGGCAGAGTATTAATTTTAGAAACTTTAAGGCTAATGCAATATAGTTTCAGGATTTATTTATATTTTTTTTGTATGAACTTGAAGACAATTCAGACCAAATGACCCAAACGTTGAAAGGAAAACACCAGGGGGACTCGAGCAACAACATTCACTGCCTTTACAACTTCATCCCAGGCATGAAGATTAACCACCTTAATATGAATTAACCTAATCTTCAGGTGAGGTAAGCTGAGGTGTCTAATCGTCAGGTGATCAGCAAAATCTGGTGAAGATCGGCCATCAACACACTGACATGTTTAGCGCAAAGATGGTAACTGAATGACGTAAATGAAAATGGCAATGGAAAGTGACAGCCACACTGTATAGTATATAACCACCAGAAAATAAAGGGTTTTTTTCACTCCCGCCGGCGAGCATGGCGACCCACAAGCTGTCCTCCTCTGAGCATCCTCACCAACTAGCTCTTTCTTCTTCTAGCTACAGCCGCAGCAAGCAACACCACCTCCGCCGCTGCCTGGCGGCCCTCGCTCTTGCCGGCGAGCATGGCGACCCACAAGCTGTCCTCCTCTGAGCATTCTCACCAACCAGCTCTCTCTACATCACGCTTGTAACCACGCTGCCACTTCCCAGCACCAAGCTGCATTGTACATCCAATACAACATGTATACAGAGAGCACAATGTGATTTTTGAGTCTTGAACCAAACATCCCATACCCCACACTAACACCCCCCCCCCACCACCACCCACCCATCACCTATGAAGCACGTTAAATTACATCTGTTATCTGACCATCTCAAGCCCATTCCTTGGCCATGATCGTCCCTAGTCCTTCCATAACATTAAATATAGACATCAGTGACGAAAACTTACATCTTCCAGACATGAAATAGGGAAGTGATGAAAACTTCCATGTTGGAGTTATCGGTCTTTTGCATCATTTTGGAACCCAGCAAGTAAATACACATGATGATACTTGAGCAGTAATTTATTTTAACCTAAAAATAAGGTATTCCTGTATATATCAACATTGTATATGGCCACAAGTACTGTATTTCTGCTGGTAACACCGCATACGAGTACACCACAGCTGGCTGGGCGGCTCGCGCCAACCAGTGATGTCACAACCACTCAGGGCTTTTCGCAGTTAGGTTACTTTATAGCAACTTTAACCCTTAATTTTTACACCGTTTGGCCTAATTTATTTAAAAATATCAATACCATAGTGAATTTAAACGTTTTCTTTACCCATTGACATGGCATCTTACGAAAAAATCCGACCGTCAACTCGTCCATTATAACGCCCCACTGCACTTCAACAACTAGTGCGCGTATACTCGAGTACTGTAGTAACTGTATTATTGGTATTGTCGCCACTCTCAGAGAGCGAGAAGGGTAGCACAGCTGATTCTCAAATTGTAAGAGAAGCTTCCAGCAAACTTAACCTAACCCAGAAATAGAAACTAGTTTAGATTTATCCACTTCATTACCTAGGCCAAAATGTTGTCTAATGATAAAATGTGATAGGATTTTCTTCGCTTGGATATTGTCCAGAGAGATTTTGTTCACTCACCAAAGAAACCATTTTGTATCTCATCTAGCTGTTTGTGATTGTCTTAGGAGAGGGTCTGGAAGGGACAGAAATATTAGCTGCATTCAGTTAATAGCAGGCAGAGCCAAAATCCCACCCAAGTTAACTCAACCTTATTGTGTATATTAAGGGTTTACAGAAACTTCAGCTTGGAAGATAAAGAGTCCTCAGCTAATACCCATCCCCACCACCAAACACGGGGGAAGAGAAGGGGGAGGAGTGAGGTTATCAGTGTAGAGCTGCGATAATGATCACACCTGATAACACAGCTGGCGTTCCCACACTCTTCACACGGAACAGATAACTGAGTACACGGTCGTACCGACATGTGAAGAAAAAGGGGAGATGTAAATGGGCAAAAGAAAGAAAGGGGCAGATAAGAAATTCAAGGTAATACAAGAATTACTACTTAAAAAGGCAGGGCCACACTGGTATGGGAATGTGGCGCCTACCTGGCCAACTATCACTCACTCATATTAACTAGATTATGCTGGCAACGGAAAACGGACGGACACTCCTTATCTATATACTACTATAGTTTCCATATGCGTATGCTATCTTTGCATGGAGGAAACGTCAGACTACTAGTGCTTGCCCCGAGCAAGTTGCTCGTGCACTTGCTGGCACAATTTCTATGGTTAGGGCCGATGACGTTCGCTGTTCTGCTTAGCCTTAATGGGTCGCAAGTGTTGGCTCAGTGCGTCCTTAAGAGGTCACTCATACTAAGAGACAACCACGTGAAGGGTAATATCAATCAGAGTACAGTCCTCATAATTTTCTGAAGGTTGGTGACCACAGTTCTCCACTCGTTCCGGGCTGTTTTTACCAATCCTCCAAGGTTTTGTATCTCTGGAGACCCAGTTTTTATTATTTCATTTACTCATTATCTCAGTCTCTGCCTTCCCCTGGCCCTCCTACCCTCAACTTTGCTCATTACAATTTGTCATTATCCCCCTTTTTTTTTTTTTTTACGGAATTAGCCCACCCAGGCACAGGTCACTGACCCACATCGGGGCCTGGGGGGCAATAATAATAATAATAATAATAATAATAATAATAATAATAATAATAATAATAATAATAATAAACGTGCAACTCCTTGAAACATTAACCCGGATTACCATAATAATAATAATTCATAAAAAAGAATGCAAAATTAAAAAAATATTAAATACAAAAAGACAATATTATTATTATAATAATAATAATAATAATAATAATAATAATAATAATAATAATAAATATATACAAAAATAAAAATAAAATCGATCAATAGTGAGAAAAGACATATATCTGTTGTGTTGTCGAAGTAAGAGAAATAATCGAGTCCCTGCAATTGTGTGTAAATGAAGCAGAAAGTCAGATCGGTGCTTTTCTTTATTTATTTATTTTTTTTTTTTGCTATTCTTAGTACTTCTTCGCTTGTTATCCTGCCAGTGTAGCTTATTCTCAGCATTCATCTATAGCACCACATTTCAAAAGCCTCCAACCTCTTTCTGGTGTCTGCTGAAAGTGTCCACGCTTCCTACCCGTACATCAGTCCTTGCCATATAAAGCCTTTCAGTAGCCATTTTTCAAATTGAAGTTAATTTCCCTTTTCAGTGGGTATTTTAGATTACAGAATGTTTTTCCTTTTAGTATCTTCTTTGATTTCTTCCATACATTTACCATCACAGCCTTCCATAGTTTTTATTTTAAGATGTATTTCCTTCAGTTGCAGGATTTTTCCTCAGTCAAACACACGCCGACCTTCACTCATATTATGTTAAAAAAACTATAGAAGTGCATTTTTTTTAATCTGTTTCGACTTAAAGATGGATACATTATTTTGTATTATTTCTTTTACCGTAAAATCCATGGACAGAATTAAAGCAGTTTTACTCTCATCGAACCCTGGATTTTAATTGATATTTACCAAGGTAATAATAATATTTATCATATATTTGCACTTAGTTCTTATTTAGAATATTGCAACGACCAACATCATACGTATATCAAGGTTAAGTAAGTAGATCGGAGACCTCTTATACTGGTTGCTCTTTTATATCTATATATTATTATTTATTCCTTTATTACTTATTCTATATTACTGCACTCCCTCTAAGCAATGTGAACTATCCCAACCCAACGATCCTGTCGAGAGCTTAAACTGTTTAAACAACTTAAACGATGTCTTGTTAACCACTTTATCAAGTATGATACATATCCAGGAATCTTAAATTTACCTAAATATTTACCTGTTTACACAAAACTTTCCAACAGGATTTATTTATTTTTACTAATTGTTTGTCCTCACACTATCAAAATTTTCTTCCTTCCCCGCTATTTACTTTCCTCTGCCCAACTTCCTCCTCAAGACCTACTCCTCCTCCGGCCCTAATTAACTCCTCCACCATGCTTAATTATTTCCTCCTCGGTTGCTAATTACTTCCTCCTCCTATCCTTCCCTCGATTCTATTTCCTCCTATCCTTGCTTAACTACCAATTCCCAACTGCTCACCTCCCCAATGCGACTTATTTCCCTTACTCTACCTCCCTAACAATAATTACTTCCCACCAGTCCAACTTGCCTGCCACTGCTGTGCCGACTCCTGTCGCTGGTGGCGGTCGCTGTGTCTGAATCGCCATAGGTAGTATCGTCGGCGGCTTGCATGAGGCTGGGAAAGGCGCAGTAGCTAGGAGGCGGCGAGGCCGAAGCGTGAGGCGATACCTGAGGACTCCCCTTCACCTGGCACGAACAGCTCTGCTTGCGTGTGTGCCTGCAGGACCCGGGCTCGAAAGCCGAGTAGTCCTTCTCACTGCTTGGGTACCCGGGCCTTAGGCCCCTTTGGCTTGGTGAACACTCATGATCACAGTAGATCTCAAACGGGGGAAGGTCGGCATGTTCACTAGATTCACAAGAGAGGTCATTTTGAGTTACAAGCGGCACTTCGTTACCAAACTGCTGTCTACTGGGCGTGATCTTACGAGCAAAATGTTTAAAATTTTTCTTTACTCTGCTCTTTCCGCATGACGAGGCACTTTTACCAAAAGCATCACTATTGCCATTTTTTATGTCACCAACATTTTCGAGGCTAATATCGCAAAACTCGTCACCCCAAGCGTGCGACGTGGTGGTGATGAGCACCATGTTAGCTGGGGAAAAATCCGATACTGCTCGGGGCGTGTGCCGCGGGAGGCGACGTGGACGAGGCACGAAAAAGGTGTCGTCAGAATCGGAGGGGTCGTCTGAGGACGTAATGTGAGAGTGATCGGGCGGCGCAGGTCCTTGGCGTCGCCGTCCGGATGGTGGACTGCGGGGTGAGGTTCTGACTGACGCCATCACGGAGGCGACATGCGGGCACTAACTCCCTACAGCAGGTGTTGCGCCCCCGGATGTGGGGAAATTTTCCCAGCTGCTGTTATTGCTGTGACGTATATTTTTATAGAATAAGTACTACAGTATATTTTATAAATTTAAATACAGCTATTATACCGATAAATATATAAAAAGAAACCCACGTACAACCTCATTCTTCAGGGTAATGTGACACACAATAACAGCTTCCAGTAAATTGTGACAGACCCGTCTAGTGTTATCGACAGCTGAACAAATGTGCGAGAATTCTCAAAGGGGACATACAGTACAGCCCTCTCCTTATTAGTGACACCCAATAGGTGAGGTCGTGATTTATAAACAAGTACAATGAAAATTTCAACGCATATGTATTTAAGTACAACATTCAATCCGACAGTATGTTAGTACATATTATTATGAAGTTAGATAAGAGTGCGCCACTGCCACAACAGGGATAATTCCCCACCACATGATACGGGTTCATCAGCACGAGCACAGATGTTTGGGGCCACTCAGAGAGCGTATTAGAAACTGTCATCTCCTTTCGCGATAAACACATAGAAAGATAGTTTTCCATAATTTAATATGTATACGAACACTACACACGATCACTTAGTTTGTGAGGGAGAGAGAGATAGGCGTGTGTTGCGGACTGGGAGAAACAGTGGTACTGTACGGAAGATGGAGTGCCACGTTCCACCATGCAGACGGAGACGCAGTGCATGAGTCACTCCAGTGAGGTCGTTCCCCACAAGTGGCGGTTCTTTGAAATACTGATCAAAGATCATAATCATAAAATAACAATTGAAATCACAGAAAAGCAAATTATTCTCAGACTTTGGACGTTAAAAACTTTGTGAGAGAATCCAACTAGACTAATGCAGTGATTGACGGTTTCATATGAGTGAAAATTACTTAATACTAATACACAAGGCAGAGTTTTGTTATAAGCATGCTTACAGACACTACTGTATAATGTTTCTGACAAATAAATACTTTTACTTTTTTACTCTCATTCTTTTCTCCACTGATAGGCTCTCTGTTGGGCACTGTTGGCAAGTACTGGGCATGCACCGGCTCCTGAATACATCGGAACCTGCTCCGGTGTTAGTCAAGTCTGGTCTTGAATGAGCTCACACTCGGTGCCGTCACAACGCTCTCTGGCAGATTTTTCCAAGAGTTCACAATTCTCACTCCGAAAAATTTTGCCCTCACAGTTTTCTAGATTTGTGGCTTCTTCAACCTTGAGCTGCAACCCCTTGTGGGGCGGACGTCCGTCAGCTTCCGGTATGTACATTCGACTGAGTAGTGCCCCCTGAGATGTTTATACACTTTGATTAGGTCGCCCCTCGCCCGTCTGAAGTATAAGCTAGGTAGTGACAAGCGTTTATTCGCTCTAGGAAACTGAGGTTCTGTAGAGCAGGCACCAGTCTAGTGGCCCTCCCTTGGACATTTTCAATCAAATGATAGTCTCTCGCATATTTCGGAAACCAGACGGGGAAGCACCTCACTCTTGAATCGTGACGAGCGACAGACCATCCACATATCTAAACGACCTTTTTATAAGACCTACTACTGTAGTTTAGTTGCCTGATTCACCTTCCCATGATGGCCCCGAGAACTTAAGTTCATTGTCGACCTACACACCCAGGTCCTTTTCACATTCAGCCTCAATTAATGCAGTATCTTCGTCCTGTTGGGACATGTGACACGCCTCCTTACTGTTGGTGCGGCGCAGGTGCATCCTTTTGCACTTCGTGACATGGAATCTTAGCAGCCATTTCTTCGACCATTCTTGAAGCTCATAGAGATCTTTCTGTAGCTCTTTACTGTCTGTTTGGTTCTTAATTTCCCTAAATAACTTGGCATCGTCAGCAAACATTTTTATGGAGGAGTGTATAGCTCCTGGCATATAATTTATGATGCAAACAAACAACAACGGGCCCAATACACTGCCTTGCATGTGGTACCCCGCTTGTCACAGGTACACATGCCGATTTCGTGCCATTTGCCACCACACACTGTTTGCGGTCATGCAGAAAGTCTCCGATCCATGCTAGGACACTTCTCCAAATCCCGTACCCTTCCAGCTTAATTCTCAGCCTCTTATGGGGTACGCTGTCGAAAGCCTTGGCAAAATCTTAGTACTATATATATTGTCGACATTTCCAGATTTGTTCTAGAATTTGAGTCCAAACATCCTGTACCTTGAGTAATTGTGTTAAGCAGGATCGTCCCAGCATAAAACCGTGTTAGCGTAGTATCTGCGTTCATATTCCGTAGTAAGTCAGACCAGTGTATACTCATCTCCTTCCTCATCCTGTCGTACCTGAACCTGGTTTTGTCATGAACCAAGTAACAGTTAAATCCGAAGGACAATATTACGTGGTGACTGGTGCCAACTGGGCTAGGTGTTCCAGATTTGCCACCCATACCCTCCTCGTTAGTTATGATGAGGTCCAGCGGTTTGGATGCTTGCTCCCCTCTGTAGTGTTGGAACAGAAAATTGTCTCTAGGAGTTTCTACAAAAAGAGCGATTGGATTATTTAAGTTGTTTGACGTGGATTCATTTCGCCAGTCGATGTCACCATAAAGTCCCCCACGACAAGGTGGCGGCTAGGGTTTAGCACCGTTACATTATCAATTAAGGCTCTTAAGTTCCTCTGGTTTAATATGCTACAGTTTGGGGATCTGTATATACATCCTACACTGAGTAAGTCTCTACCCTTCAGTTTAATTTTACGCCACTTTGATTCTTCGAAAACATCCTCTCTAAGGTCTTGCCCATCATAGATAACCACACCCCTCTTGCAAATTTCTTGGGAAAGGTTTGTAAGTGAGTCATATCCATTTATATTGAACTCACAATCTCCAGTTCAATTCTCCTGTTTTTGTGCAATAGTTCTACAACACCGCTCTCTTGTCAAGGAACGTGTCAGTAGTAGTGTACATGACTTTCAAGTTGAAATTGTCCCCGGTAATGTCTCTGGTCTTGGTATTGACTCTCCCCCCCCCCCCCCCCCATTCTCTGCAGCTGCCTCATTTACTTTTTTTTCTTTTATCCTCTTCACCACTGATCGGCTCGTTAGCCGCTTGGGCAATCGGTCACGTCTCTGTCGTTTTTCCTTTTCTTTTATCCTCTTCACCAAGTGATCGGCTCGTTAGCCGCTTGGGCGATCGGTAACGTCTCTGTTACGCACTGTTGGCAAGTACTGGGCATGCATCGGCTCCTGAGTGTACCTGAATCTGCTCCAGTGTTGGTCAAGACTTGTCTTGAAAGAGCTCACACTCGGTGCCGTCACAACACTTTCTGGTGTTCACAACTCTCACCCCGAAAAAGTTTGCCCTCAGTTTTCTGAACTTGCAGTTTCTTCAATCTTGAGCTGTGACCCCTTGTGGGGCGAGCGTCCGTCAGCTCCAAGTAGGGACACTCGACTGAGTAGTGCCCCTTTAGATGCTTATACACGTCAATTAGGTCACCCCTTGCCCGTCTGTAGTATAAGCTAGGCAAGTTCAGACGCTCCAATCTCTCAGGGTAGCTGAGGTGCCGAAGTGCAGGCACCAGTCTGGTGGCCCTCCTTTGAACATTTTCAACCAACTGACAGTCCCTAGCATATCTCGGGGACAAGATGGAGTGACAGTACTCCAGATGGGGAAGCACTTCACTCTTGAAGATCGCTACGAGGGACGGACCGTCTAGATATCTGAACGACCTTCTTATAGGACCAAATAATTTATTTGCCTGATTTACCTTCTTCTCGCAATGGCCCGAGAACTTCAGCTCATTGTCAACATACTGTACACACCTAGGTCCTTCTCACATTGTCTCAAATAGTGCAGTTTCTTCATCCCGTTGGGACATATGATTTGCCTCCTTACCATTGGTACGCCCCAGGTGCCATCTCTTACACTTCGTGACATTGAATCTCTGCAGCCATTTCTTCGGCCATTCCTGGAGCCCACAGAAGTCTTTCTGCAGTTCTTCAAAGTCTGCTTCGTTCTTGATTTCCCAAAATAACTTGGCGTCAGTGGCAAACATTTGTATGGAGGAGTGTACAACGTCAGGAATGTCATTTATGAAACAAACAAACAACAGCGGGCCCAATACACTGCCCTGTGGTACCCCACTTGTGGCAGGTATGGATGATGATTTCGTGCCATTATTCATCACACACTGCTTGCGGTCATGTAGAAAGTCTTCTATCCATGCTAGGACATTTCCCCGAATCCGTACCTTTCCAGTTTGATTTTCAACCTTTCGTGGGGTACAATGTCGAAAGCCTTGGCAAAATCTAGGTAAATATTGTCGATATTACCACCCCGTTCCAGACTATGGGTCCAAATATCCAATACCTTGAGCAATTGTATTAAGCAGGTTGTTTCGTAGTAGATGTTCCATCGAGGCATCTCTGATAGTACTCTCAAGTACTTTACATATTTTGCTGGTCAGGCTCACCGGTCTATAGTTGTTCGTGGAGTGACGATCGCCCTTCTTGAAAATAGGACTCACATAAGCCACTTTCCATTCACTGGGGACCTTTTGTTCATTCACGCATTTACAAAATAGGATCTTCAGGGGCTCGGCAAGCTCGTTGCACAACTCTCTTAGCACTCTAGGATGCACCATGTCAGAGCCGGGACTCTTATGGACCGGTAGCTTTGACACTTTATTTCTAATACCCTCTTCTGTGAACACAATGTAGGGTCAGTGCTGTGTCGAACCGTCTGTCCTCAAACTCAGTAAGGTTAATCGCATCCTCTCTTGAGAACGGGGTGGTTATATCGACAATATTTACCTAGATTTTGCCAAGGCTTTCGACAGTGTACCCCACGAAAGGCTGAAAATCAAACTGGAAGGGTACGGAATTCGGGGAAATGTCCTAGCGTGGATAGAAGACTTTCTACATGACCGCAAGCAATGTGTGGTGATTAATGGCACGAAATCGTCATCTGTACCTGTAACAAGTGGGGTACCGCAGGGTAGAGTATTGGGCCCGCTGTTGTTTGTTTGTTTCATAAATGATATGCCTGACGTTGTACACTCCTCCATACAAATGTTTGCCGATGACGCCAAGTTATTTCGGGAAATTAAGAACCAAGCAGACTGTGAAGAGCTGCAGAAGGACCTCTGTGGGCTCCAGGAATGGTCGATGGAATGGCTGCTGAGATTCAATGTCACGAAGTGTAAGAGGATGCACCTGGGGCGTACCAACGGTAAGGAGGCGTACCATATGTCCCAACGGGATGAAGAAAATGTACTAGTTGAGACTGTGTGTGAGAAGGACCTAGGTGTGTATGTTGACAATGAGCTGAAGTTCTCGGGCCATTGTGAGAAGAAGGTAAATCAGGCAAATAAATTATTGGGTCTTATAAGAAGGTCGTTCAGATATCTAGACGGTCCGTCCCTCGTGACAATCTTCAGGAGTGAAGTGCTTCCCCATCTGGAGTACTGTCACCCCATCTGGTCCCCGAGATATGCTAGGGACTGTCAGTTGGTTGAACATGTTCAAAGGAGGGCCACCAAACTGGTGCCTGCACTTCGGCACCTCAGCTACCCTGAGAGATTGGAGCGCCTGAACTTGCCTAGCTTATACTACAGACGGGCAAGGGGGGACCTAGTTGAGGTTTATAAGCATCTCAGGGGGCACTACTCAGTTGAGTGTCCTTACTTGGAGCTGGCGGACGCTCGCCCCACAAGGGGTCACAGCTCAAGATTGAAGAAGCCGCAAGTCCAGAAAACCGTGAGGGCAAACTTTTTCGGAGTGAGGGTTGTAAACTCTTGGAACAATCTACCAGAGAGTGTTGTGACGGCACCGAGTGTGAGCTCTTTCAAGAGAAGACTTGACCAACACTGGAGCGGGTTCAGGTACATTCAGGAGCTGGTGCATGCCCAGTATATGCCAACAGTGCGTGACAGAGACGTGACCGATCGCCCGGGCGGCTAGCGAGCCGACCTTTTGGTGAAGAATATAAAGGAAAAGAGACATGACCGATCGCCCAAGCGGCTAACAAGCCGATCAGTGGCGAAGAGGATAAAAGTAAAAGTAAAAGTGAACACCGAGGAAAAGAAGCTGTTCAATGCCTCAGCTTTATCCTGGTCAGAATCTGCATAACTACCATCTTCAAGCCTCAGGTCTGATACTCCTACTCACGTTTTTAATTTCGACTTTGCATAGCGGTAAAACGTCTTTGGGTTTGACTTGACCTCGTTTGCAACCAGCCTCTGGAACTCCTTTTCAGCCCTTCTACACTCTATCTTTGCTTGGTTTCTCATTCTTGCATACATGTAATGGCCCCTGTCTCATCAACAGAAGTATTATATGTATGTATATTATGTATGCTGGATTATATATCATGTATGTGTATTATGTATGTGCTCCATTTATGTAGCTAGCAGCGTGTGGCAATGTTATTACCATATCCCACATGCCTAATTAATGTGCCTGGCGACGTATGGAAGCTGCTAATGTATCACTTGCCATACGTCGTCTATAGCAGTTGACTAAGGAGCCTAGCCGGGGAGAGTGCTGCTCTCCTTTGTGTACATACTCTTATCCAGTAAACCGAACCTACAAAACTATACAGGTGTTTGTGTTCTCTCCTGTATATAGAACTTATTATTCAGAACCTAACATGGCGCAGTGAACCGATCTTACTGGATAATTACGAGTGATAGTGCAAAGTTTGTGGAAAGCCGGCTATGGACCCCCGCCTTGGGTCAACTCCCGCGCGTCATCCCTCCTCGAAGAATTTCGCAACTTTGAGCAGTGTCAGTGACAGTGATTTTCTGTGAAGTGTTTAGCGCATTGTGTGTTTTGTGCCATTCATGTGTGACCTTGTTCTAAAGGATTCCCAAGGTATACGGCACGTTCTGGGCATTTGTAAGGAGTAGAGTTCAGTGCACCCGTCTCTGACCGCGTCCTGAGGGTAACTGGACTGACTGGGAGTCGCCGCGCCTCTCCCTCCACCCCCTCACAGCGCCGCCTCCACCCCCCCCTCACAGCTGGGGCGAGACGCTCTACCCGCCCGGGACACACACACATACACATACTAACACTCGCTGACCGCGCGGCTTCTTTATATATATTTTATATATATAACCTACTTATCTGTGTATTTAATTAATTTTTTGTCTGAAACCTTGTTGATACAACGGGCTGACCGGTCAACACTGATTTAAGACATAGTACACAGATGAAGTTGGTGTGTCTCATGCCTTACGTAGCCGTGGACCCAGCGCCTGGATGAGTCAGGCGGATGATAGCCCCGCAGAGATGGATGACCAGGCCGGCCACGACGCTCCAGCCCCCACATCGCGCAGTCCCTCACCTCAATATTCAGCGTTGTCTCCAGAGATAATTGCTTTACTGAAGTTTATGAGAGATGAGAAACGCGAGGATGAAGCTCACAGACGTTTGGCGGATGAGCACAGAAGGCAAGCAGAGGCAGAACGAGACCACCAACGGAGATTGGAAGACAGTGAACGGTTTGAAGCCTTGATATCTCGCCTCACTGTTAACCAAGCCCCTGGCTCTAACACTGCCTCGGTACTGACTGGTTCAGATACCTCATCCATGCTTCCTTCACGCCCCCCAGCCTCACCTAAAGCAGCAGCTCAAACACCGCCCATCTTGAAGCCTGATGTGAATTTCCAGACTTTTCGTGAATGGCGGCGACGGTGGACTGATTATTCTACAATGGTGGATCTCCAGAGTTTGTCACAGCCTAAACAACTCATCCAGCTGCGTATGTGCCTGTCCTTGGAAATTCAGCGTGTCTTGGAACATACGTTGCAGGTACCCCCAACCTCTTCGCTGTCTGTAGAGGAGGTACTGGACGTTCTACAACGGCACATCAAAGGACAGCAGAATGAAGCTCTGCGCAGGAGGGAATTGTTTAGCTGCAGACAGATGGAGCGTGAGTCTTTTGACGCCTTTTACGTACGTCTTAAGAGAGCCTCGGAAGAGGTAGATATATGTCCAGGCCACCACCAGCAGTGCGAGGAGACCCAGTTGAAGCAGGTGATCCTGATGGGTGTTAAGGACGAGGAACTTGTCCAACGCCTCACCTCCCTCGGCTCTTCCTCTTCTCTTAAGGATGTGTTGACGATATGTCGCTCCTACGAGGCTGCCAGGTGTGCCACCTCTGCCATCCGTGCTCCCCCTACAGCTGTACGCGCTGTGTCCCGGTACAAGAAGGACAAGAAGTCTGTTCCTACGCCTTCGCCCACCACGTCCACGCCCGGTTTATTTTGCAACAACTGTGGTAAGCAGCACGGAACACAGGTGTGTCCAGCTGCTCAGTCTACCTGCAACAGTTGTGACCGTAAGGGCCACTGGTCACTCACAGTACGGTGCCCAGCCAAACGCGTCCAGTGCAATGTGTGCGGTCGTCTGGGCCACTATGACAAGTGTTGCCCTTCAAACAAACCCAAGGGACCGCGTCGGCGGAAGCTTCAGCCCCCTTCCACCAGAGAGGGCCGCCCACAGTCTTCCAATCAGAGGCACGACGACTCCTGACAACGCTCGAGCCACATTAGGAATGTGTGCTCCCCCCCGCGTCCCAGGACCAAAGTCCCCCAGTACATCAGCGTCATCGTGACCTACAGCGGTGTGTCATCCCGTCTTCAGATGTTGCCCGACACCGGCGCTGATGCTACAGTCATCGGTCCCCAGCATTTGCAATACTTGGGGCTCTCTCCAAGTGATCTAGGACCGCCCCCCAAGGATCTCCGCTTTACGGCAGACGGTTCACAGATGACCCCGGCCCTAGGTTCACTCTATGCACACGTCACCTTTGGCAACAGGTCGTGTCAAGCCTGGATTGATGTGCATAATGGCGTCCCGACTCCTTTGCTGTCCTACAGACATTGCCAAGAGTTGGCCATCATCTCCCAGGACTTCCCAACACCGATTCTCGAGGTAAAACACGCCAACAGGGTGCACGAAGGGAGCAGCAACTACCCTGCTGCCGCCCTACCCCTACCCCTGGCCAGTGACACCTCTCCTTCGGTAGTTGTCCCTGCTGCTTCAAGTCTCCACGCCTTGGCTCGCCTCCACGACAGTCACTGTGGAGCCGAGGCCACCAAACGGCGTGCAAGACAGACTGTGTTCCGGCCTGGCATCGACCCCGACATCTCCAATGCTGTCCAGGTGTGTAAGCCCCGCCACGTATTACAACCCAGCCAGCAGCAGGAACCCTTCATGAGTGACGACAACCCCACCCGCCCCTTTGAGTCTGTGTCGGCCGACTTTTTCTGTGTGTCAGGAAAGTCCTTCCTCGTTATCGCCGACCGTCTCTCTGGTTGGCCGGTTGTCATCAAGTGCGGTAATGACACGACGTCTGCCGCCACCATCAGCAAGTTCCGCCACTACTTCCGTGACGTGGGCATTCCTGTACGCCTGCGAACCGACGGAGGGCCTCAGTTCACAAGCCGGGACTTTGCTGTGTTCCTTGACCGATGGGGAGTCCGGCATGTGTTGTCATCGCCCCATTACCCGCAGTCCAACGGCCATGCTGAGGCTGCTGTCAAATCCCTGAAGCACCTCATCCTTAAGGTGGCCCCTTCTGGGAACATTGACTGTGAGGCCTTCGACAGGGGTCTTCTTGAACTCCGCAACACACCTAACTACACCGGACGCTCCCCTGCCCAGGTTTTGTATGGACGCCCCCTTCGTTCTTGTGTCCCTGCTCACCCTCAATCCTTCTCCAAGGAGTGGCAGGCCAAGACAGAGGATTGTGATCGCCGAGCCGCCGAACGTGTTCAGGACGTCGTCGCCCGCTACAACGACCACGCCCGTTCTCTCCCCAGGTTGAGTGTCGGCACCCAAGTCCGTGTTCAGGACCCGACCTCCCTACGTTGGGACAAAGTAGGCATAGTCATGGGTCTCGGCAGGTCACGGGATTACCAGGTGCGGTTACCCAGTGGTCGTGTGTGGTGGAGGAACCGCCGTTTTCTCCGCCCCGTAACAATGCCTTCTGCTGGCCCCGCCACCAGTGTTGAGTCCCATACCCTTCCCAGTGATGAAGTCCCTCGACGCTCAGAACGGATCCAAAAGAAAAGGTCCGCTCAAGACTTTGCTATGAGCGTATAGGGGGGAGGGAGGTGTATGTATATTATGTATGCTGGATTATATATCATGTATGTATATTATGTATGTGCTCCATTTATGTAGCTAGCAGCGTGTGGCAATGTTATTACCATATTCCACATGCCTAATTAATGTGCCTGGCGACGTATGGAAGCTGCTAATGTATCACTTGCCATACGTCGTCTATAGCAGTTGACTTAGGAGCTTAGCCGGGGAGAGTGCTGCTCTCCTTTGTGTACATACTCTTATCCAGTAAACCGAACCTACAAAACTATACAGGTGTTTGTGTTCTCTCCTGTATATAGAACTTATTATTCAGAACCTAACATTATATAAATGGGTTATTTACATCGGATTTACATTCAGATTCATCCCCTGTAATTTTCCACTACCTATGAAGAGAACATGAACTGAACACGTGAACGGTAGCTTCCATCTGTCAGCATCTATGTAAGCGCACACCAATGTGACGCCTTTAGTCAGTCACTCACACCAACTAATATCGAACGGACGTTGATTCACGTTTATACACATAAAAGCCGTCCCTTTCTCATCACACTCATTAATAGTGGAACTTACAGTTGATCTACACTCAAGAATTATATACATAATACTTTTTTAACAAAACAAGAAACTTCAATTGGGTTTCGTTACTAAAAGCCCAATATATATTATATGTGTACCAACCTGGTTAACTGGGAATTAACCAGCGGAACATATAAGGTGGCAGCATCGTGGTTAACGGATACAATTTCCGGTGAATACGTCAGTGTTTTGTGAAAACAAGAAAACAAAAAACAGTGACGTGTTACATAACGAATCCGAGTGTTAAAACTGTATCCCGTATCGAGACAATAATAAGTGAGTGCTCCTCATCTCTGTCGCCCAGAAGAGATGCAGAATTATTATTATATCATACAGCCTGTTTGGTGAAAACCTTGTTCGTAACACATAAGGAACCCCAAGAAGGCATAGTGTCAGCGATCTACGAATGTGTGGTCTACAGTACAGTGTTGCAGATGGTTTCATAAACTTTACTAACAAGTGACATTTCATAAGTAGCTGGACGGTTGTGTGGTTTCGCGAGCGTTGACTGCAGTATTTCCGGTGTCGTCAGACAGTTCTCCATATATACGAGACTGCAGAAGTGACACACGGCAGAAGCGACATCGTATCGGCGACAGAAGGAACCTGATTCGTCTTAGGTCAGCGGCATTTGTTCTACTGTGGAAGGAATTCCCCTATCGTGAAGTGGACTCACCCGACGTCAAGTGATTGCAGCGCGGCATACTCGTTGTTAGGGACGCATGCATTGAAGGACGATTGAAGAAGCCCCACCTACTCACCCCACCACAGTTGGACGGATAGCATTTTCTATACAGACGCTATAACTCCTGAATTAGGTATTTCAAAAGTATACATAGTTTATACACACATTAACACGTTCGAGACATAACTTCACAACGATAGGTCATCGGATAGGGTATGTCATTGAAATCTGTGTCTTACGTGTATTCATGTGTACTGACGTAATATAATTTGCAGTAGTTATTTCTTATATGTTTAATCATTCATATTTTAATTATTTTAACTACAATTTTTATCATTTCTGTAAATGAGAGGCAAGTTTTTGCTTTTACCATTAATTATTGTCTGGCTAAACTGAAACTTATTGAATAAATTTTCAAAGTTTCCAATGTATAAATCCGAAGACATTACTCACCTCGCACAATTATTAGCTGACGGTTCACACTTAGAGGATAAATGTCACGTGTCAACTGCAGAGATTGAGTTTGGACTTAAGCAGGAAAGACAGTCAGACGTTTCGGTAGAAAGTAGTGAGCAGTTAATTGAGGAATCGTTTGATGACTTAAACCACCGTGCTTTACGGTCGGGGAATCAATGTAGTACCTCACCTAGACTTACACAGGTAGGTTCTAACCCTGTTCCGGGTGACAGTTGATTTATCATTACCACCCCCATTAACTGAGCCTTCCGTTAGGAGTAAAAAACGTACTGGCTTACTAACTTCTAACGCTAAAATGGCTTACTCTAACACTCTACCCACTAATGCTACCACGTCAACTAACCCTGATAATGTTGTTCATATAATGCAGCGTGGCGAATACGTTCGTAATTTTACGGGTCAGGATGATTTTCGAGTAGTGCATTTTATTCGTGCATGTGAAGACACCATGTGCACTGCAAGAATTACCAGTGATGAGGAGAAAAAGGCATTTGTGCGTTCCCACATTACACAGGGATCATATGCTGGAAAAAATTTTAATGCGTATGGTTTAATGGACCCTGGCTATGAGAAATTCAAGCGCACCCTCATTGGAATTTTTGGGGGCAGGTCCCAGTTGGGCCAATTGCAGTGGATTTTCAGGTGGCTGGATCGTTGTACTCCAGTGGTTCACGCTGAAACACCGGTGGTGGCAGTGGATATTGCTGGGGAAGTACGCCAAGATATGGAAGCGACCTTCCGGAATTCAGATTGGTACGACCAGGATAATCGGATGTCAGCGACAAATGTGGAAACGCTGATCGAATTAATTAGTTTCCTATTAGTAGTTCGTCGTCCTTTATACAGCCGGGCACAGGAGGTTCAGTTTGTACCACCTATTGATATGGTAGACTACACAAACAAACTGTGTCCCACGGCTACGGAACCTTTGATGGCGCGACCCTCCCTGACTACGGCACAACCCCAGATGGCACAAATGACACCACCCCAGATACCTCAAATGACACCATTGGCTCCTATTGCACCTCCACACCGGACATTCAAGCAACGTCGTTCGCTAAGATGTACTCATTGTAATAAACGAGGCCATAAGATTGACGATTGTTTCCAGCTCCAAGGTAATGGTGTTAAATTACAGGAGGCAACAGGTGCCAAGCAGCAGTCAAGGTCATACACGGAGGCGGTTAAGGTGACACCTCCACCTACCCAGAAATCACGCATGTGGTGTGCAGTCCACAAGACAACATCTCAAAACACACAAAAGTGCGCCTTAGTGATGAAGGTCCGGAATTTAGACTTTGGTGAACCCCATGTGGCGCAGAAACGTAAACAGAATCGTTCCCAAGACAAGAGGTCAGGGGAAGACCAGGGCCTGCCACAACAAGAAGAGGGATAGGTACTGTACATTGTTTCCTGCATCTCCCCACAACACTTCTGTAACAGCCTCGTTAGTAGCAGTGCTAAGCAAAGTGGAAGTGTTGTCAGTGCCGGTGAGAGTGGATAGTACAAGATTGGCTCTTGATATAGATACGGGTGCTTGTGCAAATGTTTTGGCCTTGGCATCCTATCAGGAATTACAACGTAAATTCCCTCACCGTGATTTCAAATGGAGACCTACAGACGCTGATCTCGAAGAAGTATCTGGCGCGCAGTTGAGCATTAACTGAATGGTGACGTTACCACTCAGATTTTCAAGACGTGGTGCTCCCTTCTACGCAGACTTTTATGTGGTTCAGCAGTTTAATTTGCCAGCTGACGGGTTACTTGGTCTCCCAACCCTTAGAACTCATAAAATAGATGTTCATCCACGTAATAATACTATTACGTTTAAAAGTGTCTCCTACAGCGCTATGCGTCATTCTACACCCTTAATCACCGCTAGGTCGAAAGTGTTGTCCACCATTCCCACTCAGGGGAAGGCAGAAAATGTGTCAGAGCTAACCCAAGACTTCACACCCTCACTTTCCCAGCGTGATTATAGCAGCAACAGCTGGAAAATCGTACCTGCAGTTTTGAAGCGTACTCTCTATTACCAGAGTGAGGAATTCACCAAAGCAACTGTCGAATTACCTGACGTGTACACGGGCACTGATGTTGTACGTCTCCCGGAAACGTGCAAGGTAAAAGGGTTGTCGTGCGAGTCGATGTTAAGCACAATACGCCCTGGTGGTTTGACAGACGTATTAGTTCTGAATAGAACAGGCGTTCAGCGAATATTAAAGAAAGGATGTTATTTGTGTGACTTTCTAGTATATTACAACAATGTCGAAGTACAGCCTACAAAATTCCCAATTGGTAGTATTGTTACGCATTCCCAACAGACGAGGCAGGAGAGGAAAGATCAAATAGCGCCACATGTTAAGGTGATCGATCATCCTCAGGGCAAGTCACGCCTTTTAGAGCTGCTTGCTGACTACAGAAATATTGTAGCCTTGCCAGGGCAAAAGCTAGGTCAGACAGACTTAACATCCCATCATATAGCATTAAAGGAGGGAACAAATCCAATCTATGTACCAGCTTACAGACTACCTCATAGCCAGCGCGCTGTAGTTCAAGATATGGTGCAAGATATGTTGGATGAGAATGTTATTAAACATTCTAAGACCCCTTTTGATAGCCCCTTATTCCTCGTCCCGAAAAAGGACGGTGGATGGCGCCCTGTTATTGATTGCAGGCACGTTAATGAAAAAAACGATCCCAGATAGGTACCCTATGCCTGTCTTGAGTGACATTTTGCAGTCCTTAGGTAAGGATAATGCAGTATTTAGTAACTTAAGATTTGCTTAGTGGGTATTGGCAGATACCACTCGATGAGAAATCACGAGAGGTCACGGCGTTTAGCACACCACTGGGCCACTTTGAGTTCCTCCGGATGCCATTTGGTCTCAGGAATGCCCCACTAACATTTCAAAGAATGATCAACACCCTGTTTGCCAGATTGATTGGTACCACAGTCTGCGCTTATTTGGATGATCTAATAGTAGTCAGTAAGGACGTTGATTCCCATCTGATTAAACTGCGTGAAGTGTTGGAAAAACTTTCCACAGCAGGTCTTAAAATTATACTTTCAAAATATGAGTTTCTAAAATCCAGAATCTATTTCCTTGGTCATGTAGTTGACGGTGAGGGCATACATACAGTAGATGATAAAGTAAAAGTTATATTTCAATTCCCGTGTCCTACCTCAGTTGATCATGTGCGTAGTTTTCTTGGCTAATCTGGATATTATCGTTCTTTTATCAAGAACTATGCAACATTAGCATCGCCCCTAACAAGTTTGCTAAAGAAAGATGCAATGTTTATATGGGATGCTGAACAAGAAAATAGTTTTGCAGCATTGAAGATAGCGCTTACCAATGCCCCTGTTCTAGCATTCCCTGACTACACTCAACCTTTCACCCTCTGTACTGACGCTTCTGGACTTGGGATCGGAGCTGTACTCATGCAAGAGGATATGCGTGGAAAGTTTAGAGTGATAGCTTTTGCAAGCCGTAAGCTTATTGATGCTGAAACACGTTATTCGGTAACGCATTTGGAAACGTTAGCCGTTGTGTGGGCACTTAAGAAATTTAAAGACATTATCTTTGGATATAAGATAACTGTTTTTACAGATCATGCGGCAGTAACTGAGCTGTTCCATGACAGAAACTTATCAGGCAGATTAGCATGCTGGCATCTGACAATTCAGGAATTTGACCCCGAGTTTAGGTATTTACCGGGAAGGGCGAATGTTGTCACCGACCCTTTGTCAAGAAATATAGCACCAGTGATGCCTGTGTCAACGTTCACACTTTCGCAACTGGAAGATGAGCAATGACGCGACCCATTTTTGCTCTCGAATCGGGAGAGGATGTTAAACTCCCCAAATTAATTCTTCCCTTAAGTCAGTTTGAATTACTGTACAACATAACATACTCCATAGGTCGAAAAAGACGCCAGAAGGTATTATTTCTCAAATAGTCGTACCTGACACTTTGTGTGAAACGATTATAACATTGTTCCATGATGTTCCACAGGCAGGTCACCAGGTTTGTGACAAATGCTTGGCGGAATTAAGAAAGAAGTATTTCTGAAACAATGAAGAAAGACATAGAATTACACATTACTAAATGTTTGGCATGTGCTCAATATAAAGGTTCTACAGGATCACCGGCCCCGATTCTACAATATCCTTCAACAGACCGTCCATTTGACACAGTCGTTATTGACTTGTTACAACTCCCGAGGAGTCATCAGGGATCAACGTACATCTTAGTGTGTGTGGATCATTTTTCTAGATTCGTGGTCTTGGTCCCACTAAAAGATAAAACAGCCGATTCGGTGGCCTGTGCATTAGTGATGAATCTTATATGTCCATATACTACGCCTAAAGTTCTTCTCTCTGACAATGGGACAGAGTTCAAGAATCAGCTAGTAGCGCAAATATGTGCGCAATATGGAATTAAACAAAGTTTTGTGACAGCTTATTATCCACAGGCTAATGGGATCCTGGAGATACTTCGCTCGATTGTGAGTGATTTGCAATACACGTGGAATGATTGGTTACCGCAGGCCGCAGCGTCTATTAATGGGTTGATTAATAGCTCTACGGGCAAATCACCATACTACATTGTATATGGTACAGATAAACGTCTGCCTTATGATGTACTTACGGACACGCCTAACCCTGTTTATAATATGGATGATTTCGCGGCAAAACAAATCCGTGTTTTTACGGATATTCATACCCAAGTACGATCACATTTAGCAGCATCCCGCGCTGAAATGATGGTCAAGCAACATAAACATGCTAAACCTGTCGTGTTAAACGTAGGAGAATCTGTTATGGTACGAGAACCTGAGAGGAACTCCAAGCTTTCGGCTAAGTTTTCGGGTCCATTCCGCATTATTGCCAAAGAAACAGGCAACAAATTTAAAATTTGGAAACCTAACGCACAGATTGCAGAGTTCGTGCATGTGGGCCGTCTTAAAAAGACCCATGAGAATTTATTGCCCACAGTTGATGATGATGTGATAGACACCTCTTTACAGACTGTACAGAAGCAGAGTGTGCCTAATGACTATTGTATGAAACTTCGTTCTGCAAGTAGATATTAAAACGTGTGTAATCTCTTACAGAATGGCTTGGAACATCATTGTGTTGCTTCTACTGTGTTGTGGCACCGTTGTGTTGACAGACATGTCCACATCCGTCCTCAAACCAGGTGCGCTTGTAGCACCCCTTGGACGCGTTCTCATAGTTGAGGACGTGGTGAACATCAAGTATGAGTTACATGGACTGCTCCAGCTTCCCTGTCAGATGGAAAACGTCGACGCGCAACTACAATCAACATTGGACATCCTTCATGGTCTCAGTACAGCTGCTAATGTATCGATGATGGTTGCACAAACTATGGACCTTCTACACTTTCCTCTCGTGAACCTTTGCAAGCTTCTCGTCGCTGTTGGAGAAAGTATACCAGCGTCTGAAGTTGATCTTGAAAAAGGAGTGAGTTCTCAGACACGACGGCAACAGCGGACGATGTAGCTAAATTGGGGGACCGAATGAACATTGTCAATCAAGCTGTATCTCAGCAGAATCGTGTTATCTCTCAAACACTTCATGCGATTACTGCTTTAGAATCAAAACTTAATGCGATAATATCGGAGTCTAACCATGTATCAAGGGTTGTTAATAAGTTACAGAAATCAATCCTGACATTCGAGTGGCTCCTTTATTTCACAAAGTATTTGCATGCTGTGGAAATTTCAGTTCAGAAGGTTGTAACCTGTAAAAACGAACTAATTGACAGCATTGTAGATGCAGGGATAGGGCGTGTGGACGCAAAGCTTGTGCCTGTGCAGACGCTTCTTGATGCTTTACAGATTGCCAAGTTGCAGTATCACTTAACTCCTATTTTTAATGATAATGAGGTAGAATATTATTACCCTCTGTTGGAGTCGACTCATGCACAGTGCTATTCTCATCCACATCCCTATGCGAGGGCAACATCAGTTTAATATGCATGGCATTTAGAACCCTTCCCTTGGTTTGTTAACGACACACTGTATACTCTGGATAGGCCTAAAGAACTTTTCCTTATAGATGAAGATTTTTCTTTATTGGCATAAGAGGATCCTGAGATACTGTCACGGTGTAAGTCGTCATATCTTCACCTACACGTATGTCCAGCCTATATGTTCGCGTTTATTCCTGCTGCAGAGGGAATATGTGAATTGGCAGTCATACAAACAAATGTATGCACAGCACTTGAGCAATGCAGCTATAGGCCAGTTAGTGTCAAAACTGTGTTTCACGCTCATCTCCACAATGTGCAGCATTTATTCTTTCCAAATACAACTACTGTTATATTAAATTGCCCTGATGGTGTTAAGCAACTAGTTGTGAAAGGTCATTACAAGGCTCCGGATTTTTGTGAAATCACTTGTGGTTCATTACGGACCTTGCCTACTCATCAGCACTTTGCCTTAAATATAAAACTCAAGTCGGCTTTAATTCCACTTCCTGTCATGAATTTCACTGTAAAGGATATTCAGATTGTTTCAGAGAAATTAAAGGTCATTGCATTCTTGAAGGAGACAAAATTTGCTGATTTGAATAATAATTTGCCATTTTATTTATCACAGGAATTTGCTATACCTGGTCTCACAATTCCCACTATTATGTTAATATTGGCAATATGTTTCTGTTTTGTTCTTATAAGTCAGTGTCATCCAAAATGAAAGTTGTACATAACATTTTAACCCGTAAGACACTAAAGTATAGGGCCCCTGTAGTAGATAAAACCCCTACAGTCGTTGAATCCCCAGCTTAGTGTCTACACCTTTGTTTATAACATGGTTAGGGTTGTATAGGATGTACTGTACTCTGTGAGCTTATTTAGGCCTCACGGAGCTTGGACGGTGGTGACCGAGCGATGTAATGGCCCATCTCATCAACAGAAGTATTATTATATAAATGGGTTATTTACATCTGATTTATATTCAGATTCATCCCCTGTAATTTTCCACTACCTATGAGGACATGAACTGAACACCTGAACGGTAGCTTCCAAGAGGGAGAAGCCCATCTGTCAACATCTATGAAAGCGCGCACCAATGCGACACCTTTAGTCAGTCACTCACACCAACTAATATCGAACGGACGTTGAATCATGTTTATATACATAAACGCCACCCCTTTCTCATCACACTCATAAATAGTGGAACTTACGGTTGATCTGCACTCAGGAATTATATACATAATACTTTTTTAATAAAACAAGAAACTTCAATTGGGTTTCGTTACTACAAGCCCAATATATATTATATGTGTACCAACCTGGTTAACTGGGAATTAACCAGCGGAACATATATCCTCCTGTCCTGCTCATCGTTTGACCCAACCCATGTCTTGAACTTCTGGGTTTTCTTCTTAACTTTGTCGACCGCTGCATGGTTCATGTGTAGGGATCCCCTCGTATTCCTAGAGGCACTGGGTTTGGTCTTGGGTATATATTTATCAATCAAATGGGTCACTTTACTAGTTATGATATTCAGTGTAGTGTCTGCGTTCTTGTGCCTTAATGAGTCAGGCCAGTTGATACCCCCTCATCTCTTCCTTCATCCCGTTGTAATTCCCCTTGTAATATTTGCACCTTGGCCTGGCCTTATCTTGAACTAGGTAACAGTTAAATCTGAATGACAACACTATATGGTGACTGGTGCCAACTGGGGTAAGGTGTTCCAGTTTGGCCACCATACCCTCCTCGTTTGTTATATCTAGTGGCTTGGGTGTTTGCTCTCCTCTGTAATGTGTAGGGTCTCTAACATGATGAAACAGAAAATTATCTCTCAGAGTTTCTACAAAAAGAGTAGCAGGGTTATTCAAGTCATTTCGGGTGAACTCATTTTTCCAGTCGATGTCGCCATAGTTAAAGTCCCCCATGATAAGGAGGTGGTTAGGGTTGAGCATCGCCATGTTGTCTATTAAGGCTCTAAGTTCCTTTGATTTAGTGGGCCACAGTTTGGGGATCTGTAGATACACCAGATGATAAGTAAGTCCCCTCCCTTTAATTTAATTTTACACCACTTGGACTCTTCAAAAACATCCTCTCCCTGTTCCCTCGCCTGACTGGCTCTAAGGTCTTGCCTAGCATAGATAACCATACCCCTCTTGCAAGTTTCTTGAGAAAGGTTCGTAAATGAGTCATATCCAGCAATACTGTACTTGTACAACAGTTCTACAACATCTGGTTGGTGCACCTTCAGTAGTCTTTCAAACTCCTCTCTCTTATCAAGGAACATGTCAGTGCTCTTACTACAAGGTTGACAATCCCTTATCCGAAATCCTTGGGCCCAGATGAATTTCGGATTTTGCAGTTTTTCGGATTTCAGAATGGTTAGGTTAGGGTTTTTTTTTTTTTTTTTTTTTCAGGGATCGGCTCACCCGGGCACAGGTTGTTAATGGAGGGAATTTTCAGTTTAAACAAAAAATTTTGCCAGCTGCCATTATTTCACTAAACAAAAACAAAAATACTGTACACAATACAGTAAGGACCCATTTAACAAGTGGGATGCATTCCTGAAAAAGTGCTTGTTAAGTTCTTATTCAATGGGTCCCATTTTCCAATAGGATCCCATGTTAAAACATTTTTTACCCAAAACCTCATGGAGTAAACTTTGATATACTATACAGTACAGTGGTCCCTCGGTTAACAAACAATTCGTTCCAGAAGGTCGTTTGTTAACCGAAAATTTTGTTAACCAAATCCATTGTTTCAATGGGATTTTGGGTAATTGGTTCCAGCTCACTGAAAATTACATACAAACTAAAAATAAATGCAGTAAAGCACACTTACTTTGAGGTGTGCATGTAGAAGGCTCCTGGTTGATGATGATGATGATGATGGGAATTAGAATGGGGGTGGAGGAGAAGGGAGAAGAGAAGGCAGTGGGGTGGAAGAGAAGTCACCCCATGCTTCATGTTGCCATTTCACCATAAAATTTTAGTTCACTTGGTGTAATTCAAGATTATTTTCTTTAAATCAACACTGCACTGCACTGTAAAATAAACTTCAGAATGACCATTAATTGCACTGTAAAAACATAAAAATAGTTTATGTTCAAGAGAGTCTCAAGCAAGATGCTTCCTCCACTGAGCAGGGATACACACTGACGCCATTTTGGGTGAGTCAAGTGACTGTTTGGCACGCTAAAAACTAGTTCCCTGTACTTCAATTAAGTTAAATAATTGTTAAAATGACTAAAAATTGCAATATAAGACTTGGAAAATTATTGAACAGTACAACCTTCTTGATATTTACTCAAATGGTAACAAATTTAAGCCCTAAAACCGTTTACTGTATTGGCGGACTAATACTCCAGCTGGTGAGCCGGTGAAAACATGTTGACACGATTTCGTAAGAATTTCATTAACCGAATTTTTTTTCGTTAATCGAGTTGAAGATTCTTATGGAAAGTTATTCGTTAACCGAAATTTCATTAACCGAGGCGTTCGTTAACCGAGCAACCACTGTACAGTACTCTAGCCCAAAATATTTTGATCCTGCAATTGATCACTGGTGTGGTACATGCAAATAAACACCACTAAATATGGCAATACAATACAGTTCTGTTTATCATCTGTGGTGCTGGGAGTACTGTACTGCATCAGGAAGTAGCAGCCACAATAACAAGAATCTACTACAAGTAAGTCCTCGTATAACGTCGGCCCGCTTTGCATTGTTTCGGTACTACAGTGACCCCTCGGTTAACGAACTCAATCCGTTCCAGAAGGTCGTTCGTTAACCGAAAAGTTCCTTAACCGAAACCATTGTTTCAATGGGTTTTTGGGTAATTGGTTCCAGCTCACCGAAAATTGCCTTAATTCAACAAAAAAGGTAGAAAAGTTCACTTACTTTGAGGTGTGTATGTAGAAGGCTCCTGGATGATGATGATGATGATGATGGGAATTAAAATGGGGGAGGAGGAGAAGGAAGAAGAGAAGGCATTGGGGTGGAAGAGAAGTCACCCCATGGCACCATTTCACCCATAAAATTTTAGTTCTCTTGGTGTATTTCAAGATTATTTTCTTTAAATCAACACTGCACTGCATTATATATTGTCAATATGTAAAATATATTTCAAAATGACCAATAATTTGCTTGGAAACACAGAAAAAAAGCGTTTAGTATAAGAGAGTCTCAACCAAGATGTTACCTCCAGTGAAAACAGAGAGAGACTAACTCCTGTTTGCTGTGTTAAGAGGCTGGATGTCGCGCATTAAACTAGTCACTTTACCTTCAATTATGTTCAATAAATGTTAAAATGACTAAAAAATTGAATATTAAACTTTTAAAATAATTGAATAGTATAAACTTCTTATATTTACTAAAATAGTAAGGAATTTAAGCCCTAAAACCGATTAATGTATTGGCGGACTGATACTAAAGCTGGTTGCCCGGTCAGTGCAAGCGAAAACATGTTAAGGTCGGTTCGTAAGAAATTCGTTAACCGAATTGAAGATCCTTATGGAAGGCAGTTCGTTAACCGAAATTTCGTTAACCGAGGCGTTCGTTAAACGAGGGGTCACTGTACATCGCTAATCTTAAGATACCAAAAATTCGTTTAACATCCCGACGACTCATTACGTCGTTTTGCGTCGTCACGAACTACCTTTTATGGAGCATCACCCTCTCTTGTCTGGCCACGCTAGTTCTCTCGGCTCGAAATTCTCAGTGACTCACCACCCTCCTCCTCTCCCGCCCTGCTCCGCTCCTACCATACTCCTCCCCTCCCGCCATCCACCTCCTACACTTCACTACCCACCACACACTCGCTCTACACCTCCGCCCATCAGTGAGTACCAATACAAACTTAGTAGTTGTATATGTATGCACTGTTTTCTATAGAAATGATAATGATTTTCTGTATATGTAATGTATTTCATGGGACAAAGGGAGGCTCAGGAACATAACTCCCGTAATTTATCTATTTCTTATGGGGAAAATTTATCCACTTAATGTTGTTTCGCATAGCTTCGCATTTTTGGGAAAGTAACCACGACATTAAGCGATGACTTACTGTAATTACTAAAAAAATGCTTATCAGTGCATTCCTTAAAAAACCCACAATACTTATTAATAGGTAAGAAAGCAACATAGCAAACTGTATCTCTTGAGGGCGTCTGCTTAGCTCACAGAGCATTATGGGTGTGACGGTAGTCCATATATTTTTAAACAGGGAACGGGAAACATGAATATGTAGTACAGTATTTACAATATCAGTAGTTAATGCATATTGTAATATGAAGACTATACAGTAGGTGTTTAAAGGCTGTTAAATTGCATTTTTTTTTTATTCCCTCTTTAAATACTCACTAAGTACAGTATAGGCAGTCCCCAGGTCACGAATGAATTCCATTCGTACGGACTTTCTTAAGTTGAATATGCACTTAAGTCAAACCACATACCCTATGTGCATACCGTACTTACAGAACAAAGTTTAAAATCACATTCCAGGTTGTACCTCTCTAATCCAGCAACCTCGGGACCTGACCGGTGCCGGACCATGGAAATTCACCCTTTTCCTAGACAGATAGTGGCTTGCGCTTACGTTTGCACCACGTTCACTGCTTCGTGGTCTCTTTGAAGACATATTGAAGGGTTAAATGTCTTACAGTAGCTTCTCAAATTTCGCGAGTTTTTAATTCAACGTTTTTTATTTGGACACACAAAAAAAACACTACATAATTTAAAATCTTGACGGCGGAAACTCGAATTTTGACGGGTTTGAACGGCCTGCCAACTTTCAGACGACATGCACAATCGTGCAAACAGCGTCATTTCTCTTATGTACAAAGGATTCATTATTGTTTATTACTGAATGTCTTTTTTATTGAATTAATGTTTATGTGTGCAAAATGAGCAATACAATTCATTAATAATACGTAGAATATTAAAACACACGAGGAAATGAGACAACATTGTTTTCGTTGATTACAAAACCAGTGATTGAGTGGTTCTACTTATAAAAAAAGAAAATAAGACCCTGGTTGTAGCTGTAGTAAATTAATGTAAAAAATTAATATGGTTGTTTTAAGTAATGTTATCTAATGTTAATAAATAGAACAATAAAAGTAGCAAACCATTTATGTTAAAGAAAAACAGTGAGACTGCATGTATGTAAGTGCGCACATGTGAAAAACATACCGTCATTACTCTACATAAGAATATGAAAGCAACACTTATTTACTGTTCATCTATGTTTTGATTAATGTTTCTGATTTTTTTTTTAGAATTAATGTTTGTGTGTGCAAAATGAACAATACAATTCATTAATAATTCGTGGAATATTAAAACACACGACGAGACGAGACGGCTGCCGGCATTGTTTTCATTAATGTTTACAAAACCAGTGACTGATTGGTTCTACATATAAAACAAGAAAATAAGACCCTGGTTGTAGCTGTAGTAAAATTAATGTAAAAATCAATATGGTTGTTTCAAGTAATGTTATTTAATGTTAATAAATGGAACAATATAAGTAGCTAACCATTAATGTTAAAGAAAAAAGTGAGATTGCGTATGTAAGTGTGCACATGTGAAAACATATCGTCATTACTCTACATAAGAATATGAAAGCAACACTTATTTACTGTTCATATATATTGAAGGGTTAAATGTTGTACTCTGTATAGACAAACAGAGAGAGAACCGAACTGCCGGATGTAAACAAACCTTAATTTCCCGCGGCTTTGTTGTTGTGTTTTTTTTATGGGGATTAGCCCACCCAGGCACAGGTCACTGACCCACATTGGAGCCTGAGGGGCGAAAATGTAATACTCCTGTAACAATAATAATAACTCAGATAAAAAAAAAAAAAAAAAAAAAAAAAAAAAATTGGTTATCTACCTATTGGCAAACTAAAATTGTTCCGGACCACGGAAGTTTCTGGACCACAGAATGCCGGACTAGAGAGCTACAACCTGTATATCATACCCTAAGTCCTTATAGAATGACAAAATAAAGGAAATGAAAGTAAAAAATATGTCACCAAGTAAATAAAATACAGCATAGTACTGTAAATTTAAAGTTTAACCTCATTTGCATTGGCAGATGTTTGTAAGTCAGACGTACGTAACCCGGGGACCTCCTGTAATCTAATTGCATTGTCCTCTGAGCAGATGCCAGCACACCTGTTTAAAATCCATAATTGTTTTTCAGTAATAAAAGACAGATATGGATACAGGTTGTACCTCTCTAGTCCGGCATTCTGTGGTCCGGAAACTCCCGTGGTCCGGAACGATTTTAGTTTGTCCAATAGGTAGATAGGCAGCTTTTTTTTTATCTGAATTATTATTATTATTACAGGAGTATTAAATTTTTGCCCCTCAGGCCCCAATGTGGGTCAGTGACCTATGCCCGGGTGGGCTAATCCCCGTAAAAAAAAAAAAAAAAAAAAAAAAAAGCCGCGGGAAATTAAGGTTCGTTTACATCCAGCAGTTCGGCTGCTCTCTCTCTCTGCTTGTCTATACAGAGTACATTTAACCCTTCAATATATATGAGCAGTAAATAAGTGTTGCTTTCATATTCTTATGTAAAGTAATGACGATATGCGCACTTACATATGCGATCTCTCTTTTTTCTTTACCATTATCGTTAGCTACTTCTATTGTTCCATTTATTAACATTACTTAAAACAACCATATTAATTTTACTACAGCTACAACGAAGGTCTTATTTTCTTCAGTTTTATATGTAGAACCAGTCAGTCACTGGCTTTGTAATCAATGAAAACAATGCTGTGTCATTTTCTCGTGTGTTTTAATATTCTACGTATTATTAATGAATTGTATTGCTCATTTTGCACACATAAACATTAATTCAATAAAAATGACATTCAGTAATAAACAATAATGAATCTTTTGTACAGAAGAGAAATGACGCTGTTTACACGATTATGCACGTCGTCTGCACGTTGGTGGGCCGTTCAAACCCGTCGAAATTCAAGTTTCCGCACTCAAAATTTTTATTTATTTATTTTTTTGTGTTCCAATAAAATACATTAAGAATTAAAAACTCACGAAATTTGAGAAGTTACTATACGACATTTAACCCTTCAATATGTCTTCAAAGAGACCATGATGCAGAGAAAGTGGCGCTAGTGCTTCCAAGCATAAGCACAAGTCACTATCTATCCAGGAAAAGGGTGAATTTCCATGGTCCGGCACTGGTCGGGTCCCGAGGTTGCCGGACTAGAGAGGTACAACCTGTAACACAAGTGACTGGTGATACTGGCCTGCACTGCACTCAGAAAACAAATGCCACCATATTGTCTAGACTCACTGGTTATCCAATGAATCTATGAGTTCATTCGCCTGACTTGCCACTTAGCCAGTGTTGGCAAAGCATAGCTAGTGCAACTCCACAATATTGTCTTGACATTTGATGTGCATAGCATCATGTATGAATATCCTGTGATGTATATTGAAGAAAAATTACATAAATATGGATACAAAGTTACATTACAAAACATCAGTCTACTACAGTAAATTTGAGTGCTGTATAGAAGTGCAGAACATAGCAATAAAGTTATACTTTATGGTAAGTAACTGCCACATAGAAAAAAACCTCATCACCAAGTTCTTCAAAATTATGCTAAAGAAGGCGAGTGCCACAAAAACAGTGATGAAGAACACATCATAAGTTCAGATAATGAATCACACTTATTTGCCATACATCATAATCAACTAGTGCATGAAACTGATAGTAAAGATAGTAAATGGATGACAAGGCCAACACAAGATGGTACTGACATAGAAAATGATGGCCCTGATGTTGATGAAAACAAAAATGACTGTCAAGCATTGTCACTTACCCCAGTTTTATCATACATAGAATACCTTTTCAATTATGATTAAATTAACTTACTGCAGTAATTCATGTAATTCACACATATTATAATCATTATTTCCTTACACCCCTTATTTCCTTATGTTTTGAGAAAGATTTTTTCTTGTAGGAACCTGTCTCTGATCACAATTTTGTTTGTCAATTATTTAAGTACAGTACTAAAAAGACTTTTGGAGGGGGTTGGGGGTCTGTAGAAATGTGTTCCAAATTATATAATGAAAATTAATGGGAAAATAGGTTTTGAGTTAGGGAAAACTTTTCAGGAATACCCTTCCATAACTTGAGGGATACCTGTACTGTATATAAATAATTTACAGACTAAAATAGTATGCACTCTTAGGATCTAAACAACACATTGTACAGGGCTTTTATCTGAAGAGAGAATTTTGTCTCATTTTCTTCTTCATTTTACGAGCATCAATCCATCCACTATCTTTCAATTTCCTTTTAGTGTCTGAAATTATACGTTCATACTTTTCTTGAGAATCTTCATTGCTATTACCTTCCTCTTCTGTATCTGAGGTATCAAAAGATACTCCTTTCTTTTTGCTAGTGTTGCTCTTTGGAAATTTTGTAAGCTGTAAATGATTACTGGAAGAATGTGACTCCATTTTCTGTTGAGCTTGTTCTAACAATTTCTCTTCAGGTTTCTGTGTCTCTGGTTCAGGCAACTTATCTTCAGTGTCTAAACAAATAGGTCTTGCAGTCTTACTCATATATGTTTCTTCATCAAGTTCACTAAACAAATCTGTGTCCTCATTGGATGAGAAAACATCAAGTGGAAGAAAATCATTTCCATCCATCCTAGGTACTGAATATTTTGGTGTAAATTGGTTATCTTCATATTTTACAGAAGAATTTGTAGAATTTAAAGGACATTTTAGCATGCTTTCACTTAATTTAGACATGGGTTTTCTCTCTCTCTCTCCTCCTCTAGATTCTTCAGACTCCTTTGTACTACTCTCTAGTTTACATAAGGTGTCCACAGAACTGTCTGCTTTGTCTGAAGAACAAGAAGATTTGACACTATTGCTAACAGTGACAATAGTTTTAGAAGCAGATATCCAACCTGATGTACTTCCATGCTCTACACATGTGCCCATCTTGGAGTAATTCTTATCTGGTTGATTACCAGTGGTATAGTTACTTGTGGAAGGCTGTGATTCCTCATTCACAGGAAGCTGAAAATAAAGAATGCCATAATATTTATTTCAACCATCAAAGAAAAAATCAGCAATCATTTGAATGGCTCTGTCTGAAAACAAGAAATGACATTTTCTATATTTATGGAATTCCTCATGTACAGTGTATCTATATTAAGTACAATTAATTAAGCATATGTATGAAGATATCAAAGAACCAGAATTGAAATTGGG
Organism: Homarus gammarus; assembly: GCA_958450375.1. Classification (NCBI taxonomy): domain Eukaryota; kingdom Metazoa; phylum Arthropoda; class Malacostraca; order Decapoda; family Nephropidae; genus Homarus; species Homarus gammarus. The sequence continues at coordinate 167,343 of CAUDMG010003243.1, read as the reverse complement.
CTGGAAAAATTCTATGAAAACTCTCTTCATCCCGGATCTGCAAACGAGTTTCCAAGGATGAAAATCAGGCGCATTTTCCGGAAAAAAATTCTGAGAAAATCTCTCCAAACCTTTCCATTCTGGGCCTGGGAATAAATTTTCCAAGAGTTTCCAGAAATTGCATCCTGCTCCAACATGCCCCCACTTGAAATTGGATATCGTAAAAAGACATGAACACGGAGAAGGAACATCGGTGATTGGGCGCGTACACGGCTTGGCTCCCTCTATGGTGCATTCTATAGTTAAAAGCCCCGACAAGATCAAGGAGATGGCCGGGTCTGCAGCACCACTGACGGCTACGAAGGTGACGAGGTTCCGTGATGCTGAGATGGAGAGGATGGAGAGGATGTTGAGCAAGTGGACTGACGACCAGACCCAGCGCCTTAAAACCTTCACCCTCTCCCCTAATGCCAACTTCAGCAAGCAAGCAACACAGCACATCAGAGGTAAATTAACAGTCTACGTTTACAACTTACCTCACACACCTACGCACATAAACATTCAAACACTCACACACTTAAACATGTAAAATACAGTAGAGTGATCCCTCGGTTAATGAACGCCTCGGTTAACGAAATTTCGGTTAATGAATGCTTTATAAATTTTTCCCAATATGTTTTCGCCTGCTTTTGCCTGCTCACCAGCTGGAGTATTAGTCCGCCAATACAATAAACGGTTTTAGGGCTTAAATTCGTTACCAATTGAGTAAATATCAAGAAGGTTGTACTACGTATTCAATTATTTTCCAAGTCTTATATTAAAGTTTTTAGTCATTTTAACAATTATTTAACTTAATTGAAGTACAGGGAACTAGTTTTTAGTGTGCCAAACAGTCACTTGACTCACCCAAAATGGCGTCAGTGTGTATCCCTGCTCAGTGGAGGAAGCATCTTGCTTGAGACTCTCTTGAACATAAACTATTTTTATGTTTTTACAGTGCAATTAATGGTCATTCTGAAGTTTATTTTACAGTGCAGTGCAGTGTTGATTTAAAGAAAATAATCTTGAATTACACCAAGTGAACTAAAATTTTATGGTGAAATGGCAACATGAAGCATGGGGTGACTTCTCTTCCACCCCACTGCCTTCTCTTCTCCCTTCTCCTCCACCCCCATTCTAATTCCCATCATCATCATCAACCAGAAGCCTTCTACATGCACACCTCAAAGTAAGTGTGCTTTACTGCATTTATTTTTAGTTTGTATGTAATTTTCGATGATCTGGAAAAAATTACCCAAAATCCCATTGAAACAATGGTTTCGGTTCACGAAATTTTCGGTTAACGAACGACCTTCTGGAACGAATTGTGTTCATTAACCGAGGGACCACTGTATACTGTACTTGTAAACATATACGCCTAATAAACTCAGTGTTTGTTATTGATGTTTATTCGATATTATGCCCTCATTTTATGTTCTATATGTATTGAGTAAAACAAGTGTTAAAATCTGACGGCCATGACCACTGCGATGCCTGTATCCCCCCTATTTACATTATTTCTTATGAGAAAAATAGCTCCGCTATTCGCAATTTCGATATTCGCAACGAGTTTCATGCCCGTAACCTTTGCGATAAGTGAAACAGCCCTGTACATTAGAGGTTTTCACTTAGGACAATTATTTCTTTTACCTACTTTTTTTTTTAGGATGGTGTGTTTATGTAAATGAATAAAAATGGCTGAAGAAATTTATGTTAATCTACCCCAAAATACAATTGAAAAACTTGTACATTACTAAAATGTACTCCACTAATGTACTAAACTTTTTATCTCTTGTGCAAAATATATGATGTCTATATTCAAATTATTCACTGTCTTGCAAGGATTCTAGCAACGCAAGTTATATTCTCCTAACTTTAGTCTGTGATATTTTATAAGATAAAAACTCTAAAACCACCAAATCCTGCCTGGGAAGATGGAGGGGGGGAGGGGAGGGGACGTGATGTGTTTGACAGCTGGTGCCGGGAGGTCTAGTGAAGTATTTATTTGTTTATTTGTTTATGTCCTTTAGAGTGAGTTTTTGTTTTTTGCTTAAAAAATGTCACTGAACTGTGCTGGGAGAATATAATTTACATTGGTGGGATTCTTACAAGATTGTGGTTAATATGAATATACAGTAATGTACTGTAAACATGCTACAGTTTGCACTAGACATAAAAAAGTTAAGTTTGAAATTGGAAATTGTATCTTAACCCCCAGCATAAACCCCCTGTATAGTTGAAATCGAGTAAGAAAAATGTGCATAAGTTGCGAGTCTACTGCATAGATGGGTTCTTACGCTGGGTCGGGAATGTCGGACTGCAAAACTGAGCAACAAGTTAACATCAAGTTTCTCGTTAAAGAAATCCGTGACGGAAACTTTTCAATTATTGACTGAGGCTTACGGTGAAGATTGCATGTCTCGTGCATGCTTTTTTGAATGGCACAAACTAATTTTGGAAGGCAGAGAAACCGGGAAAGATGATGACTGCCCAGGCCGTCCACGCACAGCAGTTACAGATGATAACATTGAAAAAATGCGAGATGTGATTAGAAAAAAATGTAGGTTGGGTGTTCGAGCAATAGCTTTAAAAAGTTAATTTAGACAGGGAAAGTGTTCGATGCATTCTAACGGAAGAATTGAACATGACAAAGGTTTGTGCAAAAATGGTTCCAAAAATACTGTCAGATGTACAATGTGCCAGCCCACAATGCTTTGTCTATGAAGCAGTTTTTAGCCAATAAAAACATCACTGTGCTTGAGAATCCACCCTATTTGCCAGACCTGGCTCCCTGCGACTTCTACCTCTTCCCAAAGACCAAGTCCGTGCTCAAAGGAAACAATTTTTTGTTGGCAGAAGAGGTGAAAGCAAAAATGACGAAGCTCCTCAACAGCCTAACAGATCATGATCTGCGGAATTGTTTTGAACTGTGGCAGCATCGTATGCAGCTGTGTGTTAACTCAGAAGGGAATTACTTTGAAGGCGATCACAATTGATTTTATTAATTTGGCAAATAGTTCCTCATGTGCCAAAATTAACATTGAAATTATTCTGGTGGGAGTAAGAAAAATGTTGTAACTAGGAAAAATCAACGGATTCAGAGACTGCTTCACTCATCTTCTGCTAAATGCTAAGAAACATTAGCATTTTACTTAAAAATTAAGTATGGTTGATTTGTTTCAAGAATGGGAAAAAACTGATAGTAAAGTGAAAATATCATTAGGTGGATGTGACGATAAATTGTTTCACTGTCCATGCTAATTCAATACAGTAGAACGTCGATTTAAAGCGATTCAATTTAAGATTATTGATTTAAAGCGACACCCACAAGCAAGGACAATGTTTTAATTTAAATTGAATCTTTCCTACTTTGTGCGAGTAAATCTGGCGCATCATATGTTAAAATTCGCGCTTAATGTTTCTCTGGACACACTACACTGTCCTAAGGGCAAAGCTGTACTGTACATGTACGGTACTCAAAATAATGTACTAAATGATTACTAAAATTTTTGTCTAGTGCAAACTATAGCATGATTATATTCAAATTAATCACTATCTTATAAGAATTCCAGCAATGTAAATTATCTTCTCCTCGGTCACTTCTGTGACATTTTATAAACAAAAAATAAAAACTCAATCTAAAGGACATAAATAAACACAAAAATACTTCACTAGACCTTTGGCCCCAACTGTCAAACGTGTCACTGTCACCTTCCCTTCCTCCCTCCCTCCCATCCTCCCTCCCCCCTCCCAGTCAGGGTTCGGTGGTTATAGGCTTACAGTTTTTATCTTATATAATATCACAGACTAAAGTTAGAATATAATTTGCATTGCTAGAATCCTTGCAAGACAGCGAATAATTTGAATATAAACGTCATATATTTTGCACATGAGATAAAATTTTAACCCTTTGTAATAAAATTAATTAGAACATGTCAGTTTAGTGACAATTTATAAGAGAAAACTTAAAGTCACTCCTAAGAACAGATAAATAAATAAGCACACGACCTTGGCATTAACTGCCAAACATATCACCTCACCTTACCCCCCCACCCCCATCTTCCCATCAGCTGATCCCGATTAAACAGACCATTTCACATCCCATAATTTGAGCTGTGTTGATTTATGAGTGTTTGTTTTAACATAATACTACAAAAAACAATGTTTTCTTTATTCTAGGAGATGGGCTGAGGTGCATCTGGGTAGACTCTCACGCCTGTATTATTAAACAACATCTTCCCTCACTTTACGCGGTCAATTGATCCCACGGAGGCATTGCGGTAAGTGTCTTGATGAAAGTGGTGTGGCCTTATTATACACTTTCGCCTATGTTTGGGCCTTGGGGGGTCGACATATATGGCAAGTATAGAACTAAACCTGAATTTTGAACTAAAAATCTAGAGGTTGACTTATACGCCGCAATTTACGGTAATCGTAATGTGGTCCATGACTGAGGAAAGGTTGCCCATGCTTGCTCTACAGTTATATTTCAAACCCAGCGGGCTAGCTGCTTCTCTCATATTCCGATGTAAGGCCCGCATCACTCACGAGCAAATTTTTTCCACGTGTACAACCCAAGCAGTTTAAAAATTAATGAAGTTCAATAGGATGGAGAATACGTGTGAAAATTCACATGCAGAAAAATTCACGCATGAGAGATCCTCACCCCGTTAGCCAGAATCCCTCAAACCTGGAACTCTCCAATAGCCGGAACTGAAATTTGCTCAGAATTTTTCTGGATAATTCCCTATATCTTTCTACAGATCATCACTTGAGTGTGAGCGGACCTTGACTTGACCATGACTGCAATTGTGGACGCTCCCATTAACATGCATGTAATAATATTTGACTGGACCGAGAATGGAGCGTGACTGGACCGTGACCGTCCCTATAGTGTGAATAGAGCCATATGGCAAGAAAAAACATGAATGGGAATTTTGAGCTGCTAACAGTCAGTGTGCGTGCGTGCGTGCGTGTGTGTGTGTGTGTGTGTGTGTGTGTGTGTGTGTGTGTGTGTGTGTTAAAGAATAGACAAAATATGTAAAGCTGAAAATTGTTATTATTATTAATCAAGGAAATAATGTATAACTTATGTTTACCTTATCTGTCCTGCTCTCTTCATTTTGACAACTTATATTATTCTTCATGCAGAATGCACGAATATGTTCCACGAGTGCAGGGCCAAACTTCTTAACTTTTGCCTCAGGCAGTCCTTCAGCTGACAAGTAAAAAGGGATGGTGTAATATATTTTAGACAACTCTTTCCTGAGTATATATGTGCAATCAATCACTTACAAAAAGGCAAATCTTCTCTGAGCCATAAATGGGAAAACTAACTTTTCCTTAATGCATCTAGTGTAGTTGGCTTCTCAGATGTAAGCAGAAGCATGACTCTGTTTGTGGCAACAAGGTATGGCATAAACCCAGTTTCATCTCCAATACGATTCCTCAACTTTAACAGCGATTTATATAACTCAACCTGAAATGAGAAGACAAAATCAAGACAACACAATTTGAGCATCTACTAACAATACTAGAATGTATTTAGCACAATTTCAATTCAAAATATTTGTATATTACAAAAAGTATTCCTATTTTTTCTTTAGAATTTTGAGTCCACAGAGAATTTTAAAATGTTTCCCTTACATTTATACCATATTAATAGTAAACTAGAAATTACCGAGAAATTCCTTGAAACAGGGAACACATTTCTCCGCAGATCTATTTTAAACAACAACAAAAACACTAATAAAGTAATTCCTGTACTTTACATTTACTATACACAAATATACCATTTATGAATACTATAAAGGCTACTACATTCAGTACTAATCATGTAACCTCGAATCTTTCAGTGAAACAAAAACTTGGGAAAGAAAAATGGCTCCTGTAAAGAAAAACAGATTAAACAAAATAATTTGAACATTAATTTATTTGTGATTGTATAAAAAAACAGCAGACAAATGCCTATCAAAACTACGACTCACCTCAAACTTTCAAACACTAAGTGGTACCTGTGTGGCAAATGTATGCTAAAACCAAAATAATGATTAAATAAGGCACAATATAGTACTGTATAAGCACAATGCTTAACCTCACTGTCTGACCCTCATGAAGGCATTTGCTGCAGATATGCTTAAACATGACCAAAAGAACTTTTGTTGGGTTGGTGTCAAAGCAGGCTGTAAAAGGGCATGACTTTATTTTCTTTTAAAGCCAAACACTGGATCAAACAGATTTGAGTCTTTAAACCTGATTCAACAGGATAAAAAAATACCCAGAACTGCCTGCAGCAACATTTTTATCCAAAATTGTCTATCAAGACAAAACATTCTCCCATTAAACAAGTTGAAACAATCTGACAAAGGAAGGCTCTGCTAGAGCATGACTTAGTGGTACTGTACAGTACATTATACACTTAACAGCGAATTTATTGTAGATTTGTAGGTCATACAAAGGAATTTCCAAATGATTTCGGTACATGACAAACTTATATTCCCTGGAACAATTTTTTACTAATATCTGTCAAAACAAATAAATCCCTACATTCACTCTTTAAGTAACAAACCTCTAAATCCTTTTCACGGGGATCTTTGAGCTCTTCTCCTTTCTGCTTTTCTTCCTTTATTTCTGATGTGTTGGTAAAACCTCTAATCATCTCCTTGGCAGGCATTATGCCCCTAGTTTTAGGCAATAGTTTCTTGGTAGTTTGAGGCTTTGGGAAGTGACTGAAAAATAAAAATTTTGCTTTTGAATAAATTAAAATTACAATCATCTTTCATTCTGCTACCATTTTTCTTCATGCATTATTATTATATAAAAAAATGGTGAGATTACAGTAATCCCTCACCTACCATGGTTTTCAGTGTCCACTTTTCATATTTTATACACCATTTTACTGGCTACAGTATCAGTTTTAAATATCCGCGGGAATCTAACCAAGCATGGCGGGAGAGTTTGCTGGATTAGGCCCATCAAGTTTGCTTAATTTTGTATCACTAGTTATCATCTACCATGCCCAAGTCCCCTTTCTTCTCTAGCTTCTTTAAAAACAATCTTATGCTTTGGTACAGTTGATGTATATTACAACCAAATCTTTATAAATTCATTAAAAATCCAATTTGGGTCTATCAGTGCATGTTTTGGTGTGAAACAACTGATAACCTTCCAAGCATAATTACAATAAACAAATAAATAAATAAATAAATATTCCGTATCATGAGAACGTTGAATGATTTAAATATTCATGAATATTTATAGCAGAAGTAAATTAACTATATAATATCTGTAATATTGTACAGCAATCATATACAGTACAAATGAATACATGCATTCAAACAAATAATCATTTACTTAGGTGCATTTTATTGTGGCATCAAAGGTGAATAATTTGTATAACAAAATAACCGTTATGTTTTAAACAAAAACATGCTGATGACTACCTTTGCCAACAAACTCTTTACCAAAATAGACACATCTCTTATAAAAATCACCTTCAAGTTTTTTAGAATAAACTAGCCAAGGAAACCTTTCCAACCACACCAAATGAAACTGAAACTGTCTCTTGGGGTCCACTGGGAACTTATAAGAATGAATAGGTGACAGTGGGGACTGCTACAGTTTCTCTTTCGTCCCATCATCAACTTTAGCACCAATAAATCTCCCAATGTCATACTCTTTGCCATATCAGAATTCAGACAAAGGGTTGTTGAAGTGTGATTCTTCTGAAGTAGATAAATCATAGGTACAATCCTGCCCATCATCATGTTCATCAGACTCATGCAGTATAGGCTTAGGCTGTATAGGGTCTTCAGCTTTATTCTGTTCTTCAAGTGACTGTTTGTTTCTTTTCACAACAAAGGCTGACAGAGTACTCAGTATCACGCTTCCTTTGAACCTGCCAGTATTTGTGTAAAGTAATTGTGTAATAAGCATCTCTCCATCTCGTGCCTAGCCAGTTTATCACGTTTTTATATTTTATGACATACAGTATTATTATACAGTATTGCTATTATAACTACTGTAATTAAGGGCCCACCCTTTTAATATATAATGACAAAACACAAAAGTTGGTGAAGAAGAGTCATTAACTCAGTTCTGTATATTCAGTGGTATTCAGCAGAAGGTTCCAGGCTTACAGTATGTTCAGTAGAACTCAGCAGGGAGTTGCAAGCTTTCGGTCAATAAATGCTTTATACCACAAACATAGGACATAATAAGACTGCCAGATGCCTCTTTCTCTCTCTTTTTAAGTTATATTATTTGGTATAGAATAATTTATACCTGCAATTTACAACATATTTTTCAAGGTAAAATTGTGATTTAAGTAATAAAATACCCCAGTGTACAGAACTGGCAGCCATTTTGGATTCAATTGAATAATTGGTGTTTAAAGGATTCTATAACAATATATATATAGCCTACTCTTCTAAGTGTGTCCCCATCAACTATAAGATAGAACGTCAGCACCGCTCCTTAATAGGAGTTTTTAGAGCCCACTTTGGGATGAGGTACTGTCCCAATTAAACTAGCCAAAATTCTGATGAAAAACATACTGCATTCTATGTTTCGAAGATTTTACTATTTTCTGTACCACAAAAATTTTCAGTATAGTAACATAAGCATCAATAAAAATATGAGAATAAATCAGTCAAATAATAAAATAGTCTCTCCTCGACTAACGACATATTCGACTTACGACAACCCAGACATAGGACGGCCCTGTCTCCTCCTCTGCTTCATCCAATTAATGTAGTCTCCATGTTTAATTAAAAAATGATTGAGCCCCCGTATGCATTCAGCTAATTACATTAAAGGTAAGTGCACGTAACACTTTATTCAATTTTCATTATTAATTACTTTTACTGTACTGTATATTTCTTTTAGAATTTGTATGTATTATTTTCGCCTTTTCAACTTACAACCTGGTTGTCGGGGAGGAACCCCGTCGTAAGTCGAGGAGAGACTGTAAAATAAATGTAATGAAACGTTACATCCATGAGTGAGCGCACTTTGGGACAACTGCGAAGTGTAGCTGCTAGACGTATGAAGCAGATACAAATCTACTCTGTTGACCCAGCCCCCTAGGTTTATGTTCTCTGCCATAACACACTTATGATCTTAAGGAAAAAATTTAACCTATTTTTTAAATCTACAAAACTTTTCATACACATATCTGCACATAAAAACCTTGTAGGGTATAAAACCTTTATTCTGTACTCATATCTATATTGCTAATGGAAGCATCAAAACCAAGCACATGGCATTAATGGGGACTGTACCATTATAGTTTTCTACATTTTGTATATACTTTTAATACTTGCAATGCACAGCACAGCTTTATACAACATGTCAGCATTACATCTCTCCTGAAGGAGTGTGCCACTTTGTTGTTAAGTCGTCATCTTGTCGACCGCATGTGTGGCCATATCCATGAATTATATCTGTGACTAATTCTTTAATTGTTAGGTCATATCTGTTATTTCCCTATACAGTACATAATAAATAGTCAGGACATGTTTGGGGACTGTTCGTGTGTTTTTTGTGTACTTGTCACAGGTGAATATGACATTACTACAAGAATAAAGTTGGTTGTTGTATATCTGACTTTCTGTTGCCCAACGGGAGAGATCAGCTGTTACACCTTATTTCCCAAGAGCCCCAGCCCTTGACAATCATGTTTTTGCCAACTGTGGGAGATTTCTATAATACTGTATATACTGTATATGTGCAGTATAACCCTTACAGTTGGCGAGGGATTACTGTACTGCACTATAAATTCATAATCTCTGCTGACACTATTACAAAGATATTTATATCACTTTATTGTGACACAATGAGAATTAACACTAAATACAGTACTGTACTTACAAAATTCCAGCCTCTCATACCTGGGGTTAAATATAGTATTATTGGTGACATCTCTCTTTATTACATATCGCATTTCGTCTAACATTGTGGTTGATGGCTTCAAAAGAATCTTGCACCTGTAAAGAGAATATTTTAATTGACATTTTCTTCAGTACTGGATAGATTTAAGGCTTAGACCTTACACCAAACTGACAGGCCACTTAGTGAGCAAAAATCCGGATGCCAGAAATCCGGGCCACCCGAGAATCCAGACTTTTCGGATTTTTTTTTTAGCTGGCTTTTGTGTGTATGTGCGCATGCGTGAGTGCCACAGCTGCACAGCAACAACAAGCGACCACGTGGTCGCCACTTTAAAACAAGCAATCAAACTGTGACAACGTATGTAATTTTGAGTCCTACTCTTTTCATTTACAGTGTACTGTACTGTACAAGCCCATAATAATGGCTCCTAGAGTAGATAAACTTCGTTGTGTGAAGAGAAAGAAGAACACGTTGAAATTGAGTGACAAACTTGAAATAATTAAGAAACTAGAACATGGTGTGAGCAATACTGTTCTAATGGAAACATACGACATTGGAAAGACTACAATTTATGATATAAAAGAGACAAAGAATAAAATTCTAGAATTCACAGCTTTTTCCTTAAAACTGCTCGTTTTGATAAATGAAGCATGCTATATTTGCTAATGAATAAACTATCAAAATGTACCTGTTCATCTCTTCTTTATTCCTCCTTAAATTTAAATTTTAAAAGTACTGCCTGAGAATCCGGAAATCCGAAAATCCAGACCAACCTAATCCCCAAGCAGTCCGCATTTTTGGACTTCTACTGTATCTTACTTGTCTACTTATCATCTTTGCCTCATTTATGGGTAAACGTTATCTAATAGATATACTAATCCTTAACCCTTAAGCCCCGGGTTACGGTGCCGCTGGCCTTATCCCCCACCCAGGGGTAAATCGAGAAAATTCATCTTTTCCAAAAATTATTTTTAACCTTTTTAAATGATAAAACAATAAAAAAGAAGTAATAAAAATTATATATTGACCCTCTCAAAACTTCCCTGGCAGCGCAGAGGGAGGAAGGGGACAGGTTGTTACGACTGAGAGCCTCGTGGTCACCTACACACTTAGCAGCTACTTTTAGCTTGCCTTTGTGTCCGGGATGGCCAGTAATGCAAATATTTACTGATCATAATACTTATTTGCTATAAATAATTAATTTAGAATATTTTATTTGCATTATTTTTCATAAAAGTGCTCAGCAACACACACGCAGTCGGTCGACAGGCTGTCTTTGTGTTTGGTAGAGCAAGTATTGTAATGAAAAAAAATAATAAAAATTCCACAAATAAATACACTTATAACATAATCATAACATTATTTTCCAGTAATACTACACTACAATACTGTACATCTACACCACTTTTAGCAATACAGTAGACTCGCAACTTAAGCATACAAGGTCTGTCCAAAAAGAAACAGACCTTTAGTCTAACACTACCCGCATCACGCCACGTCAATTAGTCATCGAGCTACACGCGCTAGAGTGAACATGTGTTTAGTGCACTTGGCGATTTGTTGCAAGTTGAACAATGAAAGATTTTGAAGAGCAACATGTTTGCGTGAAATTCTGTTTCAAATTGAGAAAAACTTTTAAGGAGGCTTTTCAACTGTTGCAACAGGCTTGAGGAGAGAATTGTTTGAGCCGTGCGCAATGTCACATGTGGTACCAGCGTTTCAAAAGGGGAAAAATATCCACCGAAGACGATCCCAAATCTGGACGTCAGAGTCGCTCAAATATGGAGGTGATGTTGATCGTCTTTTTTGATTGGAAGGGCATCGTTCATCATGAGTTTGTTTCCACGTGGTCAGACAGTCAATAAAGGGTTTTATTTGAAGGCACTGAAGCGTTTGAGGGAGGCAGTGCAAAGGAAGAGGCCTGAGGCGTGAACAAACAAGACCTGGATGCTGCATCATGACAATGCACCTGCTCACCCGTCGCTCCTTATCCGTGACTTTTTGGCGAAGCACGAGAAGACTATCGTCCCCCAGGTGCCCTACTCTCCAGATTTGGCCCCTGCAGACTTTCTTTGTTCCCAAACTTGAAATCCACCCTGAAAGGTCGCCGATTTCAAACGATGGAAGAGATATTAGAAAATTCGCTATGAGACCTGCGCACCATCCCTTAAAACGCGTTCCAGAACTGGAAAAAAAACGTTGGGAGCGGTGTATCAACAGTGGAGGGGAGTACTTTGAGGGAGACAAGTCTGATTAAGTTGTAAGTAAAGCAATAAATTTGTTTTTTAAAAAGTTTGGTTCCTTTTTGGACACCTTGTATTTTTCTAAAGCAGTTTCAACTATACGCGGATTACCCTGTGGGTTAGGTATGAAAAAATTGAAAAAATTATGAGAACAAATCACGTGTGAGAAATGATATACAATATATGTTGTGGTGTCAAAAAAAAGAAAAACAATTGAGACCCTGCAATTTTGTGTAAATGAGGCAGAAAGTCAGATCAGCAACCTAGGACTTTGTTACAATTTTTGTGATGCCATATGGCAGCAGGGTCTACCATTAGACAATACATTATGCTTCCAATATCTTCATAGGTGGTAGAACCTTCCTATTTGATGGCTACCTACTACCTTTACCTGATGACTTATTTTTTCCTATCATTTACTGTATTTTATCATTCTATTTCTCCATTTTTCTTAAATTAAGTGATTTTAGATGTATATAAGGACTTAAGCTACGATAAAGTGGGATTTTAAACATTGTTCTGTAAGTAGGGTTTGACTTAAAAATATCTGTAGGAACGGAACTCGTACGTAACCCGGGGACTGCCTGTACTTAATATGTAGTTTTATACCTTTAACATTTATAAATAAAGTAACAGTAGGGTTGGGATATATTCCGATTTTTATAATGATTTTTTTATATCGCGACTTCCAAAATTATCAACATTTCCCAATATACAGTAGGGTCGGGATATATACCGATTTTTATAATGATTTTTTTATATCGCGACTTCCAAAATTATCAACATTTTCCAATATACAGTAGGGTTGGGATATATCACGAGATAGGGTCCAAGGATGTTCGCTATATACTAAATTGCCATATATAATTGCACGTAATCAATGGGTAAAATAGGGTTAGGTTCTGTAGGCCAATAAAAGTGACTAAACTTGACATAAAATGGCACAGTCTAAAGATAGCAGAATATAAATTGCATTGCTGGAATCCTTGCAAGACAGCGAATAATTTGAATATAAACATCATATATTTTGCACGAGATAAAATTTTTAGTCATATGTACTGTACTATAGGGGGCAGTGAAATTTTGCTCAAAGCTGCACTCTTCAGGCATTGTTCCTTATACATATCTAAGACTCCATGCCAAATTTGAAGCTGATACGTCGAGGTTTAGTCTGCCACATTTTCTACTGAAATTTTTAAATTTACCTACATTACTAGCCAAACAGCCTCTGTGGCGGTGCAATGTTCTGTTCAGTGTTTATCAACTTTTTTTTCATAATTTGACGCCACTCTATTTTGATGGTAAGAAGACCGCCACTCATGTGATGATAAAGAATGAGAAGACCGAGAAATGGAGTTCAAGGATGATGGTGAAAGATCATTATGTCATCATGGTTGAGCCTGGCAATGAATATCTCACACATGTGACTCCCAAGACTGGACACGGAAAGCAGATTGCCAAAACTATTCACGAGTTTCTGGTGGAGAAAAATCTAACCCAGCAGCCCATTGTGTGTGTTGGTTGTGATGGAACCAATGTTAATGTAGGATCAGAAAATGGAGTCATTCATCATCTTGAAATGTTACTTGGTCACCCGCTCCATTATTTCATATGTCAGCTTCACAGAAATGAGCTGCCTTTCCGCGCAGTTTTTTATCACTATGATGGTAAACCAAGTGGTCCTGAGCATTGGCGTGGTCCCACTGGAAAGCAGATCAAGGAGTCTTTGTCTGAGCTTCCAGTTGTCGCCTTCCAGCCAATCAGTTTCCCTGATTTCCCTGTGTTTAATGATGAAGTGGAGAAAGATCTGTCCTGGGATCAGAAATACCTGTATAGGATTTGTAAAGGAGTTATCACAGGTGTTGTTGAAGATGACTTGGTTGCTAATGAGCCAGATCCTCCCTGTGTGTCAAGGTGGAACACCTTATGGAGTAGAATCCTCAGGCTGTATGTAGCAACATCAAGACCCAGCCATGAGTTGAAAAGAATTGTCATTACAATAATAAAGTTCAGTGGTCCAATGTGGTTTTACATCAAGATACACCCTTACGTAACACATGGCTCAAGGAACGTATTCCAGTCCCTGCTATATATGAAACACCTGAATAGTGAGGAGGAGACGATAGTGAAGAAGGCTGTCCAGAGAAATGCATACTTCGCCCACACAGATCAACTTCTTCTTGGTATGTGTGCAGATGAGGACATGACTGTTAGAGAAAAAGCTGTCTCAATGATAAGAAAAATTAGAGAGGAGAATCAGCAAAAGGAAGAATGCACTGGCAGATCTGAAGAGGAGGAGGAAGATTCTGATGCTGCTGTTGACGAGAATTTGTTAAACTATACTGATGAGGAGGGTAAAGATGGAGATGGGAATGAGGATGTGCCTCCTGTAGTCAACATGAGAAAGGTGGTAACTCCGAAACAAAAGTGGCAAGCAAAAAACTATCATTCCATGATTAACTGGAGGAATGAACTCAAGACTGAGCCTCCTTACATTGCTTCTCTGTCAAATCTACAGGTTAATGACATTCTTGAGACACCATTAGTGGTGCCCAAGTAGCCAAAGAGCACTCAGGCGGTCGAGAGAGGCATAAAAGTGATGACTGAAGCTTGCACTGAAGTGACGGGATATGAATCGAGAGATGGATATATTAGGCAAAGATTATTGTCTAGGAAAATGATGCCAAGGTTCCGCACAAAAAAGAATTTCAATATGAACTTGTAATGATTTTCTATACGGTGTACCTGTAAAATAACATGTGAATTAAATCGATGTCACCCATGTAAAATTTATCATTATCCTGGAAAACATTAAATGACACCTAATTTTTGGTATACACTAAAAGTTGACAAAAAGTCGTTCGCGATGCGGCAGGGTAAGTATGCATGAAATGGCATGAAATTTTGCACAGGTGTTTGTTACAGCCATACAAACGATGCCTGAAAAGTGCAGCCTGCAACTCAAATAAAAGTGTTTTTTCCCTGCCCCCTAATGTACTAATTAAGTACAGTACAGTTAACCCTCACTTTACGCGGTTAATGTAACCCGCAGGGTCCCGCGTAAAGTGAGAAACACGTAAAGGGAATAACATAACATATGGGATTAATTGAAATGGAGTCCGGGCCGACCCCCAAACTCCACTTTTTGACGACACACAACTATGCTGTAGTAAAAATTTTATCTTAACTTTATGATGGTATGAAAAAACAAGTAATATAGAAGAGGTTAGGTTAGGAAAAATAAAGGTTAACAGAGGAAAAATAAAGGCTAGGTTAGAAAAACTAAAAGTTAGGTTGAACACTTACGGTAGTAGAAGAGATGGGTCGGCATACGGGGATGGAGGCTGGTTCCGAGGCAGAGGGCAGATTACTGGCCCTCAGGTGAATCACCATTACTAGGTGAATCACCATCACTGTCACTTACAGTTGTCAGGGCTTCCCTGACAAATCCCTCAAAGTCATCTTCACTGTCACTATCACTGGCTTGGGCTGGCTGTGGTGGGTTGCGGGCGAAGAACTCGGTTATGCTTTTTTGACGGCTGGTGTTTATGTTGTCGTGATACACCGTGATGTACGGCTCCATAGCCTGCACCAGCCGGGTATGGAAGACTTCATAGAGGTCATCGTCATTGTCGCGGGAAAGGAAGGACTTCATTTTCTCTGCACAGTCCTTGGCACCCTTAATATCACTATGAGTTAAACTGTGTTCTTCGGAGAATGACGCACCTTCTTCCTCCTCTTCACTGACGTGATCTTCTTCCAACATCTCGTCGGCAGTCACTTCAGGATCTCTGATCACCCCCAGGATGTCGTCGTTGGTGGTCTCGGAGAAGCCTGGAACTGTAACAGTCTGCGCAGCTTCTCTGGCAAGGTCCACCGCTACTGCAACATTCTGAACCTCACCAGTCACAGATTGACTCCTCCTCTCACCTGGTAGTCCATGCAACGCATGTCTCCTTGCGTGACGAATTGTAGCAATAGACAGCTGATCCCATGACTCCACCAAGAAGTCCACAGCTTTCTTGATGTTAAATACTCTCCAGAATTGTTTGAACAGTATTTTTTGCAGTGCCAACTGTTGATCCTCATCTTCTTCGCTCTTGCTATCGGTGGTGGTGTCACTCAGGTTACACAACTCTTCCCTAGTGTTGGTGTAGTTGTTCAGGAGCTGGAATTTTTTTGTTGAGAATGCAGCTTTTACATTACAGATTAACTCTTGGTCCATGGGCTGTAATATAGACGTAGTGTTGGGAGGAAGGAAGACCACTTTTACGTTGGGGTGACGATCTAACAGTAGGGGCGAGTGTCCTGGTGCGTTGCCCAGCAGCAACAAAATATTGAATGGCACATTCTGTCGCTCACAGAATTTATTACATCGGGAACAAAACAGTCATCAAACCAGGAGAGGGACAGTGTAGAGAACATCCACGCCTTACGTGCGGTCAGCCAGTGGACATTTAGCTTGGTCATGTCCATGGTTTTGTAGGCGTGCGGCTTGCGTGCTGTGTGGATCACCGATAACTTGAGCTTACAGGTACCGGAGGCATTGGTGGTAAACAGGACGGTGATGCGTTCCTTCTGCATCTTCCGGCCCTGAATCCTGCTGGCATTCTTTACAACGAAGGACTTGGAAGGTAGCTTTTTCCAGAAAAGACCAGATTCGTCCATGTTAAACACCTGGTCGTCACTGTACTGTCCTTCCTCCATAATCTCACGTAAAAACGGAGGAAATTCCCTAGCCACAGCACGGTCAGCACTTGCTTCTTCACCACCAATGTTTATATTGGTGATCTTGTTCCGGATCTTAAACCTCTGTAACCACCCAGAGGAAGCATTAAAGGGTTTGGGCTCTGTAATTCCCATCTTTCGTGCCACTGCCATGTACAGTTCACGTGCGTAGTCCTTAACAGAGCGCGTGTCGACCGCCATGTTCCGTCGCGCCTGACACACCAAGTACCTCACAAGTAATTTTTCTGTCTTGAGAAGCACCTGGTTGTGAAAATACTTGATCATAGAAGCACCTGTAGACTTTGTGATCTTCATGTGCTCCTTTATCTTGGCTGCATCCTTCTTTATTGTTCGAATCGTAGATTCATTCACACCATGCTGTCGCGCCAAATCAACCTGCCTTGTTCCTTTCTCCAACTCTTGGATGATGGTATACTTCACCTCGTAGCTTAAGGAACGTCGTGTCTTCTTTGGCTTAGTGCCGCTGGGTCCAGGTAAGGAAAGGTTTCTCTCTGGGGGTGGTGGTCCGGCGGAAGCCATTTTACGGAACAATGGATGCGCGTTTACACGGTGTGGCCTTGAGGGATGAAACTGCCGCGGCTAGGTCAAGCGTCGTCTTTCCTCCCTCCCTCCCTCCCCCGGGTGGACACATCATAATACTTTAAACCAATTACAGCTAGCAGCAGAGGGGGGTAGGGATGCATGGCCAATCACAGTCCGATACGTCATATGACGTCAGTGATAACGCAACAAAGACACACACTGCGCAACCTTACCGCGCGGCTTGCCCAAGCGGAGGGAGGAGGAGGGAGAGGCGAGGAGCACAGGCAGGCAGGCGGGCGGGTGGCGCGAATCTAAAAATAGCGTCGCGCCGGACACTCTCCGCGTAATGGGGTTCACGTACCGCGTAATGTGAGCACGTTAGGTTCTGGCAAGGCACCGCGTAAACGTGGAAACGCGGAATGCGGGACCGCGTAAAGTGAGGGTTAACTGTACTAAAATTTGTATGTCTATTGCAAACTATAGCATGATTATATTCAAATTAATCACTGTCTTACAAGAATTTCAGCAATGTTAATTATATTCTCTTAAGTCAATTCATTGACATTTTATAAGAAAAAACATAAACTTCCCCTATATGACAGATAAATAAATATCACTAGGTAACCGTTGTCTGCGCTTTGGCCCAGCTGTCTTAATAAATCACCTCCCTCTCCACTTCCGTCATAATAAATCACCTCCTTCTCCACTTCCAGCAGGATTGAAAGTGGTTTTACGCTTAGTTTTATCTTATAAACTGTCATAGACTAAAATTAGCAAAATATAAATTGCATTGCTGGAATTCTTGCAAGACAGCGAATAATTTGAATATAGACATCATATATTTTGCACAAGATAAAATTTTTTTAGTCTTTTACAGTACATTTAACTCTTTCACCGCGTGTCACGCACTTGCCATTTTATTCAGTTTAGGGTTTCCTCCTGCTGTGAAAGGGTTAAAACGTATCTCGATTAACCCTTTCACCGCGTGTCACGCACTTGCCATTTTATTCAGGATATCGCCAGACGATTTTATTCAACTTAGGATAACCTCCCGCTGTGAAAGGGTTAAGTACTGTACAGTTTTACAACTCATATTTTGGGGGCAATATAGGGCAATTTTAGGGGTGTTTCTGACTTTATATGGTTTTTGGCTTTATGTGAGGTCCCAGAAACATAACCCCACGTAAGTTGTGAGTCTACTGTAAATAAATTTATCGCTATAAACTGGAAAATTTCGATAATTTTGGTAGTCGCGATAAATTTGAAATATTTCCTGCCCGATTTCCCTTGCGAAATAAAAAAAATTATCGCTATATTTATAGGAAAATGTCAATAATCTTAGTAGCCGCGATATAAATAAATCGTTATATAAAGCGGCTATATATCCCGACCCTACTGTATAGCGATAAATCTATTTATTTCGTGAGGGAAATCGGGCAGGAAATATTTCAAATTTGCCGCCATGGTAAATAAATGCGTTATTTGCTCACCAGAGACTCAACCGTGACTGCTCACTCATGCATTCACGCTCACCCGCACAGTCTTTCTGTTTTAGCTCTTGCGATGTGCGGACGCTGCGCTCTCCAGTCAAGGTCACCATGTGCTCTACTACTGTCTACCAAAGTGCCTAAGCGTACTAGTACCGGTACCATTCCTCCCAGTTCAATTGAGGAAATGAAGAGGAAAACCTTCAATGCTGGTGATAAGATGAAGATTCTAAACGAACTTGAACATGGAGCAAGTGCCTTTGTTGTCACACGCCGCTTCGGAGTTAATGAAAGCACCATTTGTGGCATCAGACAGAAGACAGACAACATTCATGCAGCATTTGCTGAACCAACAGTTTCCAAAACCACCCAACACTTACTGCCACCACTTTACCAAGAAATGGAAGAAACACTCAAGATATGCATTGAGAACATGCAATGCCGTAAAGTTGCTAGTTCGGGTCTAATGATAAAGAATGAGGCAATGGAAATATACCGATACGTTTGAGACCGAGTCTGGTGTTCCCAGGATGGCGCATCAGCTGCCAAGTCTGGTGTTCATTGGTGCTTTAGTTAGTAAGAAAATAACTTGTTGAGTCAGTTTAGTCACTTTTATTGGCCTCCAGAACCTAACCCTATTTTCCCCAATGATTACATGTAATTACTGTATATATCGTGATTTAGTATATGGCAAACATCCTTGGGCCCTATCTCGCGATATATCCCGACCCTACTTATTGTGAAGCAAACAGTGATAATGGAGGCCATGCAGCCAGCTGTGTCAGACAGCATAAACTCTCTCAATATCATTCAAAAGAGTTAAATAAACTTGTTTACTTCTAGTTTGCAGATAGCACAGCATATATATTTTTTTCGTTTCAAATAAAAGAGAAAAAAACATTATTTGAACCTGTTAGCAAGTGCACCATTGAAAGGGAAAAATAGAAAGTGCAAGACTGATGCGAAATGCACTAATGCAGAATATAGTTGTTGCAACTTTGTTATCAGTCATCATATACGGGAGCAATGATGCCACATATACTGTACCGTATTTTACGACATAGAAGACACATTTATTTGTCTGAAAAATGGCAAAAAAATCTGCCTGCATCCTATATGTGAAATTGCTCTCTCCTGTAAACTAATGAATCAACCAGTTGCTCTCTCCTGTATGCTAACAAATCCACCAGTTGCTGTCTCCAGTAGGCTAAATTCTACCTAACCCAACTCCAGAAATAAAAACGTTATTGCTTATTTTAAACACATTATTATTATTTTTAATTAATTAAAAATAATTACTGCAAATATAAAAGCTCAATTTATAACTACTGTACTGATGATGATGATAACCTGAGACGATTACTGTCAGTACGGCAGACACCCAACTCTTCAGAGGTAGCTAAGCAGTAACCATTTCTGAACTCTTAAAAGCATTACAATCTATTAATGCCATACCCACATTTATTTTTAAATCTACAAATACTTGATACAAATGAAGACCTACAGATAACTTTTCACATTTGCATCTGTTAACATTGCTGGCGGCATTGTAGCCAGGTTAGACTTGTCACTGTAACCACCAGGCTACTGGGCCAAGCTGTGGGGTGTTATGGTTGTTTTTCATCTTGTATTTTTGGATAGATGTATGTAACTTTCTTCATTTTGTGAAAAAGTAAAAGAAATAATTGTCCTAAGAGCTCACACATTTCTTTGCACAGGAGTTAGCTGGCTCAATGGGGGAGCAGGAGGAGGCGTGGCGTGTGGGGGCGGGAAGTGCTGCTAGGGATTTAGCAGAGGTAGCGTCTTCGTTGGTATGGTCAACCAGGGAGTATATGCATATGGTGATTGTGTTAATCTTTCATTTGGCTTTTATTTACTGGTTTGGCAATACTTTTTTTTTTTTACTTATTTATTGGTATTATTTTTATTTATTCCTAACATTTACTGGTACTGTATTCATTATTTTAAGAAAACTATGGCTACAGGAGGAAAATCCACACAAAAGTTATTTCCTAAATACTCCCAGCTAAAACGGGGTGTGTCATATATGCCGTAAAATATGGTAAACAAATTATTGTGCACATTGATATAAACGATTCAGTGTGATATAATACCACGGTATATAGAATTGGTTCAAGTAATTTGTAGCAAAAAAAAAAGCAATGAAAAGTATTTATAAGTGACACAACTACGAGTGCACAGGGTACGGTTGCAACACCTCGCTTCCATCCCATCTGTGCGACCCCAGTGGGAGCTTAAAATTGGGCATTTAAATGTTTTTGCCATTTTTCCACATATACTGGGGTCGTTTGGGAGCAATTGAGATAAAAAAGAAAATTACATTTTTTGCTGACCAGGAGACGTAATATGCAATGTATACTTTATTCATAATGTGACTATTGACGGGTTAATTACTGAATAAAACAGTTTTCAATGTAAAAGACATGCATGCTTGAAAAAAATATCAAAATAACTAACTTAGGATTCATCAATGCACTCTCTCCTTGTCTGGTGGCCCCAATGGCATCGTATGAGAAAGTGGACTGAAATCGACCCTGTTGGCCTCGACCACGTCCTCGGAAGTTTCCACCTCCACCTACAGTTGTCTCTGAGAGGTATTCTGCAAAAACTAGCATCTTGGCTGAAAAACAGAAATCACAGAGATGAGTGATGAATAACAATTACAGTACTGTATTTAGTTTTTGCTTTTATTAAATCTTTCTCACTGATACAAGGTGGCTCTAAATGTTGGTGCAGATGTGTTCTGCTTTGGCATTTTCTTTCTTCAATAAGGTCCTTATCCATCTTGTTAATTCCTAACATTTTGTACAATCAACTAAAACCTACAAGTCTTTTCCAACTTATACACTTACATTTTCATTTTAAACATGGTTGCACATGAACATTTGAATTTGCACATAAAATCACATGAAGAGAAACTGTTACAGTTATCTTGAATAACTGCTTAATTGATGGCAAAAGCAAATTTTCATGAACATTGATAAACTAATGGATGGCTAGGAGAAAACTTCAGTTGAATGATGGCATAACCGAGATTATTGTCATCCAAGGAAATATGAGAGGAGACAGCACAGATGATTTTGGGTCTTTAAACTTTGGGAAGTACAAAAGTTCATAATCTTGGAGTGTACCTGACTCAAAACTGAATTTTAAAGAGCATATAAATTCAGTAGTTAAGATTCGCAACTTTCATATTCAAAACCTATATGCTGTTAAACAGTTTAGGGACAGACAGTGTCTTGTGACATTATTACATTCACTTACTTTGTCTCGGGTTGACTACTTTAACTCTTTACGGGTCTGCCTACCTACTGTAATTATCAACTGACGAGAGTTCGGACAGTGCTGAACAGGGTTGCCAGGCTTATATTTGCTCTCCCACCGGGCACTCCCACTACCCCGTTCTTGATTGAATTGCACTGACTTCCAATTAAACCTAGGATAGTGTTCGAACTCTGCCTAATGACTTTTAAGGCATTTATATAACCTACTATGTAAATTCCTTTGACCAGAAGTTCCAAAATGATTTTGCGTAGTAGTGATAATATCCCTCACGCGCTGAGGAGCCTAGAGCAGCATGGAAACTTTCTTTTGCTGCCTGGCCCTTTTCTTATACATCATCCAGATTGTACAATTAGTTGCCTGCATCAATAAAGCAGCCGACTTCTGTGGAGGCCTTTAAGAAACAATTTAAGACTTTTTTTTTTAAAGCTTACGATCCTGAAGAGGGTGATGGAGCGATGGAGAATTACAGAGTCTGGGGCGTATTAAAACTTAAAGATAACAAACAGTCACTTTTTTTTTCTTTTTTATTCTCAGGTCCTTGACTTTATAATATTTTGACCGCGAGTGATTATTTTTAGAAGTAGCACTTTTGAGAAACAAATGACCAGCTCTTATTATTATTATTATTATTATTATTACAGTATTATTATTTTTATTATTATTATTACAAATACCTCATTACATTACAGTATACACTAAAGAATTAAAATGATAACAGACCAAAATTTCATATAATAAACTGCACAGCAGTCAATTCATACAAATATACTGTACAGTATTTCATTTTCATATCTATTACAGAGGACAATATATTTACCAAGTGCCTTCCAGTAAGATTCATTACGTTTTTTACCAACACCAAATGTTGAGAAAGTCTTCCAACGTGGCTTCACTCTCTGATTATTTGAGCCCCGAAGTATATGTATCAGTGACCCAATGGCACACTGTCCGTGACATGCCTGTAAAATAAAGTACAATTAATAAAAGAGTTCTCAACAAGTCCTTAAATAATCCCAAACTTTATCTTAAAGTACTGTAGTTGAATGAACATAATATA
Source organism: Homarus gammarus (assembly GCA_958450375.1). Taxonomy (NCBI): domain Eukaryota; kingdom Metazoa; phylum Arthropoda; class Malacostraca; order Decapoda; family Nephropidae; genus Homarus; species Homarus gammarus. Next base: position 144,070 of record CAUDMG010003243.1, on the reverse strand, counting down.
ACGGATTATACGTGAAATCATATGTGAGACACTAAACACAGATGTGAAGAGATAGAATTTTTTATAGTGTGCAAATTTTAAGGACGGAGAGCTATTATAAGGCAATTTTTCAATGCATAAAATTAAGAACTTTATTTTGTTCACTTTTGCCAGCCCTTTCCAGTTACACTGCAGTGAGTCCAGAACCAATAACCAACACACATTCTTCAATCACTATTATTAATTTTCCCTAAGCCACTTAAAGCCATGCTCTCCTGTCACTCACACACACTGCTACTTCCTGGATGTCCATTCCCTTATCTAGTGTGACCTACACTAGGCTGGGCCAAAAAAAAAAAGTTGTTCAGAATTTAATGTAAGTTTCCTAAAAGTTGTGAATGAGTGTCAGGAACACAAAAATGTAAATTTGGTAAAAAAAAATTGACGTCTTACGGTAAGACAGTCTGTTACCGTGGAAACCATTACCGACAACTACACAAAATGCCTAAAATAATGATTTATCACGCTTTGAATGACCCTCAGAGATGCTGCTGGTACCAAATGATGCAGAATTGAAAGCCCAAGATGATATGACAACTAGACAGTGGGTGTGATACAATTCAATAAAAAATATTTGCAAAAAACTCATTTTTGTTTCAGATTTTGTGTATAAAATTCAAACTTTATGTAATAATAGGCATATTTGTTTTCTAATTGCTGGTCCTCACTTCTAAAGGCATGAATACCAAAACCAAGACCTTGCTGTGGCTCTTTGACAAGTGTCCCCCCATCTTCAGTGTACCAGGAAACCATGGATTCACTGGCCCTTATCCACCAACAGGGGAACAGGTTCTTCTTCAGTACCATGGGTATCATAAACAACTGCAGCAAGCCAGCCATCTTCAGTCTAGCGCATTGGATGCCGCCAGACTTGTAACAAAGGACTTGCAGGACTGGTGGGTAAATACTGGTATTACCCTTAAATCGTGGCAAGCGATAGAGCAGATGATCCTTACAGATATTAAGGAGTACAAACTAAGGAAGAGTAAGAGGAATAGGACAACAGATACAGAGACCAAGAAAAGGGAGGAGTTTTTGGTAAAGACGAGGCAGACATTTTGGATTGTTCAACGCGAGTTTGAGAAGAGACTGGCAGCAAAACAACAGCTGGAGAAGCAAGACCAGACAGATAAGGAAGACTGGTTGTACCTGGAAGGTGTACGTGGGGTTACTCGCACCGCAACTCTGGGCCCACGCGATCAGAAACTAGCAAAAAGGCAGAAGCGCAAGTTTCTTGATCAGCAGGCAGCGCAGGAGAGAAAAGCTAAGGATTGTCTACGCTCTGCCACTGCTGCCCATAGTGCAGATGCCGTAGAAGAAAGTCACGACCCTGAGTCTGAAGATTCCACTGAGATACCAATGCACACTGTTTCTGTGTCACTCCCTAAGGTCAGCAAGAAGATGGAAGGTGTTCCTATGGAAGCCTGCTTCATTGCTGACAAGTACGCAATCTCAAATAGGGCGGTGACAGAACTGGCTGCTGCCTTTCGTAAAGATGGAGGGAAGAACCTTGAGGAGTACAACCTGTCTGTGAACACAACGGGAAGGAGTAGACAGTCTGCAAGGCTTGAGAAGGCGGCAGATATTACTAAGTGGCAACTTGGCGATATCACTTCCAAGATGTATGCACTACACTGGGATGGGAAGCTGATCAAGTCCCTAATGCATGTGGGCAAGGACATGGAACGAGTGGCGGTGATACTGACAGGGACGGATGGCCAGGAAGTTCTACTATCAATTGTTGGGATGGAAGGGAGGTCAACTGCTGAAAATGAGGCAGCAAAGATTATTCAGGTGATTATTCAGTATTATTTTGTATTATTAACTCACTCTTCGCTTCGTTGATTACTGATCGTGTAATAAATAACGATAACAAATGCTCGTTCATTGATTAACTGTATATTAGCATGTGTTAGTCACCTTATTCTATTTATTTTCTTTCCAGGTCCTCAATGACCATCCACTGGACACATCCCGGATAGGTGCTCTTGTCTTTGACACAACTGCAGTGAACTCTGGGGTCTGGAGTGGAGTCGTCGTAAGACTGGAGACAGAGTTTGGTAGAAGTCTTCTGCAACTGGCATGTAGACACCACATCCATGAGTTGATTGGGGGGGCATCTTGCTCAATTGTGTATGGCCCAACCACAGGACCCAATGAACAGCTGTTCAAGCGACTGGTGAACAATTGGAGCGAATTGAACCATAACAACTACTCATTGGTCGAGGTGACTGCTCCACAAAGAGAGTTGATGGGCTATATACATAACACCATCACCTTCCTTCAGACATGGATCGAGAACAGCACCAAGGAGACACTTCGACATGACTACCTGGAGCTGGCAGAACTAACACTGCTGTTTCTTGGAGGGACCGTCCCTGCCGGTCGGAGATCCATCACCATCAAAGCACCTGGGGCATTCCATCACGCCCGTTGGATTAGCAAGACTTTGTACACGTTTAAGGTGGCACTCTTCCGATGCCAGCTTGGGGATGTATATGCACCCGAAGAATTGGAAGACATCACCAGTCTTGCTGTATTCTTGGCAATCTTCTACACGAAAGCATGGTTAACGTGCACGAGTGCTGCCGATGCACCATCGAATGACCTGGCACTAATGAAGAACCTCCTCAAGGCAGAGGCCAGTATCAGCAAGGACCCAATGAAGTGGCCTGCCAAATTTCTCTCCTTTGTCGTTCCGGCCAGACAGAAGCTACAAAAGCATTTGTGGTATCTCTCAGAGAGATTGGTCTCTTTGGCACTGTTCTCGGACCGAACATCATCTGACAAACAGACGATGAGAAAGGCTATGCTGAGGTACCATGACGCGACAGACAGTCCAGAGACAAGAAAACAGGAGATGCCAGCCTCACATCAATTGGGCAGTAAAGCCCTCAAAGACTTCATTGGACATGACTCTTGGAGCATGTTTGAGCTCTTGGGTATTGACTCCAGCTTTGTCAAGCTCCCCGTTGCACAATGGACCACCTCGGACAACTACCGTCATGGCAAGAAAGTTGTGGCCAACCTCCCTGTTGTCAATGACGCAGCAGAGCGGGCACTAGGACTCGCCACAGATTTGAACACAAACAAGGCCCCCAAATCTGAAGAGCAGCTCCAGGCACTATACAGAGTTGTGAAGGGTGTCCGAGAGAAGCTGCATGGACTGGCAACGTCAACTGAGGTTGTGACAAAAAAGTCACTGGCCTCCGTTTCGTACAGTTGGGACTAATATGAGTGTGTATTGTGTACTGATGTTACTTAGAAGTAATTGACTTCCATTGGTAGATTTCGGGATAACTAATTTTTATTTTGTTCAATAAAATTGACCATAAATGTGAAGAAAATGTGTTTTTTTTTATTTAAACGTGGAATTAATTGTTTCACAGACATTGTGTATATGTTCTATGCTCTTTGGCTGTCTTTTCTGCATATTTTGGTACCAACATGAACCCTGACGGTCATTCACAGCCTGAGAAATCATCAATTTAGTCAATTTGTTGTCTTGCCGGAAACGGTTGCTATGGTAACGGACTGTCTGACCGTAAGATGTCATTTAAAAATAAAAATTTTATCATGGGTTTGTTCCTGATACCCATTCACAACTTTTAGGTGACTTACAACCTTGTAGTATAAATTCTTGAAAATAACCCCTTTTCTGGCCCAGCCTAACCTACACCCCATCTTTTCATTTTCTTGGTTACACTTCATCCAGACATACATACCTCCAAATTATGTACAGTACAATCTAATATATCTAGACTGTTAGGAAGGAATGAAGACCAGATTGTTAATTTTCCCATTTTCTGAACAAAGTTACTTCCTCTCATTCAATCATACTTTGAGAGCATGAACCATTTCTACATGGAAATTCCTAAGAAAAAGTACAATTTAGTTTAGTGGTACACAATTACCTAAAAAACAAGAATTTCCTAACAAAAAATACATGAAATTCAAAACTATTTTGAAAAAACAATTCACTTTGTAAGAAGATTGAACAATGAGTTTTAAAATAGAGGCACTTTATGTAAAGTAAGCCTAATACAAGTAACAGTGGTTTTGTTCCTATAAATGAGGTAAGTGGAAACTATTAATTATGATTGATAAAATGAATCAACCAAACCAATCAAATTTATCTTAAATCTCTTATAATATTTTTTTGCATAGAGTCAGAGCTGAGTGGAAGTGAAATTGTAGTATACAGCATTGGGAGGTGACATAAATGGTCATACTGGTGTACACACTGGACATTATGAAGATGTGCATGGTAGAAAAGGCTATGGTACAAGAAATATGGAAAGAGAAAGAATAATTGAGTTTGGGGATGCACTGAAGATGGTTGTATGCAAATCAATGTTTAAAAATGAGTCAGGTAAAACAAAACCTAGATTGACTACATAATTGTCAGGAAACCAGATAGGAAGCTTGTTAGGGATGAAAAGGTTATAGCAGGGGAAGAATGTGCCCAGTAGCAGAGATTGCTTGTGTGTAGCATGTTACCTAAATGATGCAGGAAAAGGAAGGTGTATGTTCTGGGAGGGAGAGTGTGGTAATTGAAGGAACAGAATGTAAGAGAAGCAATTTATGCTGAGAAGAATGGAAACAGCCAGCAACAGTATGAGGAGTTGTATAGAAAGATGCTGGGCCAAAATAAAGGATGTTCTACTGAACTCTGCACACAAGATGTGTGGGTGAACAAAGGGCCCATCCAGGAATGGAAGTGGAATGATGCAGTGGATTGAATGATAAAGGAGAAAAGAAGTTTGAATAAGGTTTAGAAAATGGGTGATAGCAAGGAAGCATACATTGAGGCCAAGTGCAGGGCCAGAAGAGAGGTTTCTAAGGTTTAGATGCATGAATAGGATGCATTCGTGAATATGTTGAAAACTAAAGATGCAAGAGGAAAGGTATTCAGAACAGCCAGACAAAAAGTAGGTAGAAACAAGGAAATTGTTAGTCAGCAATCATGGTAATGCAATTGTTGATAAAAGGGAAATCAAAGATGCTTGGAGAAAATACTACAATCAATTTCTGAATGGGAGTACAAATGTTTTAGGGGTATCTTGAAAGTAGCAGATCTAGTATAAGGACCATGTCAAAAGGGTACTCAGGAAAATGGAAAATGATAATAAAAGTTCTTGGGCAGGACAAGTGGGCAGACAAAAACACATAAACCTTACAGTGGTGTGAGGCAGATGTGGGGTAGCAGAGTAAACACCATGACTGGTGTTTTGTAAGACCAAATTTTCCCCATATTCAACAAATGATTACCACATTTTACTTAAAGCGTATGATCAAACCCATGTTAGACAAGAGTGTGGGCAGCAAAATGCTCAAAATATTGTGTTGTCGACTTTCGTGCCCATTTTTGGTTCTTTTTTAAACTCCCAGATAACTTATTTCAGAATTTTCAAGGTACAAAAAAATTTTAAATATAAAATTTCTTTTGGAATTACATTAGAAACCTACAGTATCTCTAAAACCAAACTAAATTCAAAAAAGGTTAAATAAAACTTAAGCAGAAAAGTGAACAGATAGACAATGTGTAATGATTGAATATCAGACCAAAGCTTACAGCCCAGAAGAGCATAACACATATCACAGCGAATACATATAGCAGAGTGTGTGTAGAGACCTCGTGGTACCACCACACACCAGGTGGACACACCCCAAGATCCTAGGGACTTGACCTCGCCTGCTAATTACTTGAAATAGCGAGTGACGTGACCTCACCTGATCAAGACACCTGGGCATGACCACACCTGAACACAGCTATCCAGATCTAACCAGTTTAGTGTTAATTGGCTGGTAGGTCAAAAGCCGGCTGGTCCGACCCCATATAAAGGCCCTACAGTCCCGTCAACACTCATTCTCACGTTGATTCTGATACGCATCATTCAGAGAGGCTGGTCATTGAGAGGTCAGTCTGTCCACTCGCACAGAGTCACACTCGTCCCCTCCCCCTCCCCCCAAGTCGGAGGGGTAGACTTCACGACGCCCCCAGCTAAGCAGAGTCCCGCATACGAGAGCCCAGCCAACACCCACTGGGCCTACGTCAGGTGTACACGTGAGACATTGTCAGAGCAATCTCTAGGGTGAGTTACCAAATGTGGGAAGTGTTTCATTCATAATTTGTCCAAAGTCAGTGTCGAGTAAGGTAAAACATAATGTGTTAGTACCCTGATATAATAGTGATATTAATGTGTCCATGTCGTTGAGTGACTTAATAAATAGTTGTATCGAAGAGGCGGTTGAGAAGTTGTCCCTTGAGAAGCATAGATATGTGTACTGACATAGAAGATAAGCGTGTTGACGCTGAGTAAATAACATCCTGGCCACGCTAACAAGTTACCTATCTTTACATTTCTACTCTCTATACTTCCTATATACATATGTAATCCTCTTCTTGAGAGTTTTGCCCCATTATATTGGTGGCAGTGAACTATAACGTTAACCCACGCCCTCCTCGCCCCTTGCTACAGGTGACAGTGTACTTTAACGTAAACCCATGCCCTCCCCCGTCTAGCCATAACACCTGGCTCGTCAATTTGAGTGTTGTTCAAAAGTGCGTAATAAGGAGTTCCTGCGTAGTAGCGTGACAAGTGCCTTAGTGTGTCATCTTTACAGCTTAAGTAAATGTCTCTCGTCGTGGTATGAGCGAATTTTTACTAGCAATATGTTCAGTGCTTAACGTAATTTCTCAGTGCCCCCCCCCACGATCTGTGACGTTCTCAGTAGCCCAAGTGCAGTTTGATTGTTGGTCAGTGTTGAAGTACCCATTGTGTTTTAGTGGTAGAAGCGGTGTCTGTACTAACTGTTTTAACCTAACATGTCTTTTAACCTACATCCTCCTCCCTGTCCTAATACTCACCTCACCCTCCTTACCCTTCCTCCCATCCCTGCCCCGCATCGCACCGGCCTGGCTTGGCCTGGCCTGGCCAGCCTCGCCTCACCTCACCCCGCCTCACCCGCCTCGTGTGACCTCACCTCCTTCTGACCCGCCCCGCCTCCTTTGACCTCACTAACCCCCCGTCTGTTGTCCCGTAAGCTATGTGTTGATAATGATGGTTAGTGTAACGTGATATTGCGATGAACGCAGAGCTTCACTCAGTGTATTTTTATGCTAGTATGATTTGTGATGTACTATTTGACGCGTGGTGATAAATGATATTCAGTGTAGTGAACAGAGCTTCACTCCCCGTCCCAGCCAGATGAGAACATTGATGTGAAGGAAACCACAGTTGCCAAACATTGATGTAACGTACAAAGTACAGTAAACTTTTTTTTACGGATGCATTTCCAACTAATCCATCATCCCTTTAGGATTGTTTCTCTGTCAAATGTCACACACAGTACCGCCCCATGCCCAGCTGGACTTCAACCACAGTTCATATGAGCAGAAAAGAAGCAGAGTGATGAAAGCAGCGTGAAGAAAGCAGCATGATGAATGCAGCACCCAACCCACCACCACCACCTACCTCACACCACGTCACTTCTTTCAAGTCCTCCTTTGGTCTAGGATTAAGAAGATTTTATATTTTTCTACTTTAGGAAGTTAAGGAGTGTGGAATGCAGCGCCACACAACGAACCCTGGAGAGCCCACCCAGGGAGGGATTCACCACTGTGGAAGGTGTAAGACAGGACGGTCTTTGGTCTCGCCGACATTCACGTACGGAGGGCGAGCCCTGATCCGCGGAACCTGCCTTACGAGTCACCGAAGGAGATGACAGCCCAAGCAGTGGACCAGCCTTAATCCCGGCCGGAGGGGCAGAAGGCAGATGAACAGAAAATCGTCTGGAATATGTTGAAAATGATGATGTACTGAGAAAAAAGGCAGATGGAACAGAAAATTCATCTGGAATATGTTGAAAATGAAGCTCTAAATGTAGAGGAAGAATGCAGATGGGACAGAAAGCTCATCTGGAATAGTATAGAAACCAGGAGGAAATGAAAAAAGTCAGAAGGTATGGAGACACGACCTACAAGGTGCGGTATTGAAGACAGAAGACATGCTATGTGCAGAAAGAAGACAGAAGATGGGCTATGTGAAGAAAGAAGACAGAAGATGTGCTATGCTGACATTAGAAGAAAGACGACGATGAAGAGGTGGATTAGAAGAAGGACCAACCCACCACAGCTGCTGTACCGCTGGCATCCCCTATTTTTCAGATACCAGCTGGATGGAAGACGTGAGCTATGCTGGACCCACATTAATGTAATGATGTTGTTGATGTACAATAAAAAGATATAAAACCCTAACATGTGAAGTAGGAGCACTTTTTATGTATTTTGAAGTATTTTATTCTCTGATTTTTGTTAATATTTTCTACAAAGAATGTTTTTTTTTTAAAGAAAGATTAGTCACTTTGTCTGTGAGTTCATTTGATCAATGTTTGGACTATGAAACACGATGTTGTAGCCATATTACTGACTGAGATGAATAATTATTTTGACATGAGCTGATAAGGAGATGTAATACCTGTTGTTGTTGTTGTTTTGATTTGCAAGTTTATCTCGGATACAAAGCTAGATATGAAGAATTTTTTAATTCTATGTTCACTTCCTATGTTTCTTTTTTCTCCTGGCATAGAAGCTTTGATCTTGGCGGGAGGTATAGTGAGCTTTGTCAGATCAAACTAGCGCCAGTAGAAAAACATACACCTATGAGATTATTGTTTGTAAATGTGAGACTATGTTATCGCCCCAGGGACTATCTTTGATACTACACATGATGTTGCTGTCTATATGTGGCACCAGCCTCTGTGGTCTTAGCAGGAGTAATAATTGAATATCAGACCAAAGCTTACAGCCCAGAAGAGCATAACACATATCACAGCGAATACATATAGCAGAGTGTGTGTAGAGACCTCGTGGTACCACCACACACCAGGTGGACACACCCCAAGATCCTAGGGACTTGACCTCGCCTGCTAATTACTTGAAATAGCGAGTGACGTGACCTCACCTGATCAAGACACCTGGGCATGACCACACCTGAACACAGCTATCCAGATCTAACCAGTTTAGTGTTAATTGGCTGGTAGGTCAAAAGCCGGCTGGTCCGACCCCATATAAAGGCCCTACAGTCCCGTCAACACTCATTCTCACGTTGATTCTGATACGCATCATTCAGAGAGGCTGGTCATTGAGAGGTCAGTCTGTCCACTCGCACAGAGTCACACTCGTCCCCTCCCCCTCCCCCCAAGTCGGAGGGGTAGACTTCACGACGCCCCCAGCTAAGCAGAGTCCCGCATACGAGAGCCCAGCCAACACCCACTGGGCCTACGTCAGGTGTACACGTGAGACATTGTCAGAGCAATCTCTAGGGTGAGTTACCAAATGTGGGAAGTGTTTCATTCATAATTTGTCCAAAGTCAGTGTCGAGTAAGGTAAAACATAATGTGTTAGTACCCTGATATAATAGTGATATTAATGTGTCCATGTCGTTGAGTGACTTAATAAATAGTTGTATCGAAGAGGCGGTTGAGAAGTTGTCCCTTGAGAAGCATAGATATGTGTACTGACATAGAAAATAAGCGTGTTGACGCTGAGTAAATAACATCCTGGCCACGCTAACAAGTTTCCTATCTTTACATTTCTACTCTCTATACTTCCTATATATACAGAAGTACCCCGATTTACGCGGTCAATTGAACCCACAGGGTACGCGGAAAGTGAAAACCGCGTAAAGTGAACAACAGAACATATGGGATTAATTCCAATAGAGACTGGCCCGACCCCCAAACTCCACTTTTTCTGACACAATACCTAGTATGTTGTAGTAAAAATAACATCTAAATTTTATGATGGTATGCTCACACAATTAATATTTAGGAAAAATACAGTCGCCAGGTTAATGTCCATTCAAATAATGGACTCAAATCCCCCCCCCCCCCTTCCCAGCTCACTAGCTCCTACCTCTCTGATTGTTTGGGTGAAAACTCTAGATTTTAACGTTTAGTATTAAATAATACCTCAGACTAAAGTTAGGATAATATAATTGACATTTCTGGATTCCTTGCAGGTCAGGGAATATTTTGAATGTAAACTTCATATATTTTGCACAAAAGATAAAATATTTGCTTTGTGTAAACCAAATTATTACTTTAGATCTAAAATTTGTATGTCTAATGCAAAATCCATGATGTTTATATTCAAAATGATCATCATATTGTAAGAATTCCAGCAATGTAAATTATATTCTGGTCGAGTAATTTGTATGAATTTTATGAGCTAAATAAAAAAAAAAAAATTATACTTCACCGTGTGTATGTAGATGATCGCGGAAAGTGAAACCGTGTAAAGCGGGGTAATACTGTATATGTAATCCTCTTCTTGTGAGTTTTGCCCCTTTATAAATGCCCTACTTTAATATGTTATAAACTATCAGCATATTAAAAGGTAATTACCTCTGCTGTCTTCATGAGCTTCAAGGAGTCCTCAGTATAGTCATATTTCCCATCATCATCAAGAGCAGATTCCACTCGTGATTTTCCTTTATCAGCATCATGGTCAGACAACCTGTAGGTCATTTATGTAGACTGTAACAACACCAGGTACAGGAATTCAGAAAATATAATTTAAACCAAAATTTTAATGAAAAATTAAGAGTATCACCAAGATATTCCCTGCTAAGTCCATATTTCCCTTACAAGTGAATGGAGCTCAGTACAGTACAGTATATGAGTTGACACAGTTCTGGATAAATTTTCTCACAAGTACGGGTAATCCAAAACTAGAAATGAGAAGTGAAACTGTGAGAGGGAAGAATTAGGTGGACCATCCATTCAGCTGGGTGAGGATTTAGGTACTGGGTAACTCCTGTGGTGTTAGGCTCCTAAGCTGCTAAGTGAGATTTGTGGTAAGCACCTTGGCAAATGATAGTTTTCTCTTACATACCTATGCTGTCTGTTTTTTAATTCTTTATGAAATTCAATTTTGTACAATACTTCAATACAAATACATATTAAATAGTATAAAACCTATTTATTTGGATTGGCTTACCAGGGAAGTTTCTTGGCCACCACTGTACAGTATAGTGCAGTTTGATCTCATATTTCACGGGATTTCATTTTGCATTTTTTTAATTTCGCGAGCACTACCTAATGTAACCAAGTCTTATATTTGGCGTAAAATATTGTGAGCTTCGCGAGATCTAGCCAGCCGAATGCGAGATCCAGCCAGCTGAATGTGAGATCCAGCCAGCTGAATGCTGGCCACCGTCTTGAATGACGTCACAGCCCTCACACCAGTTACAGTCATTCCTGCTACAATGCGTGTCTTGTCAACGCAAATTGGTTGTAACGCAATTGATGAATAGGGGAACGCTGTTTATAAAACGCGAACTTTTGCATACAAATGTTGGCTATAGCGCAATTCCATCCTCAACATTTTAAGCGTGGCGCGGGGTTATGCAATGTTTACAGTTCACGTTCGACATCACAGGTTCAATTGATTTGTGTCTTTTGTTTGTGAAGTGTTTTTTGAGAGGTACTCTGTAAAAAAAATTTTCTTTTTTTAAATTTAGCTGTTACCCATAAATACTGAATGAAAAGAATAGATAAAAAGAATGTTTCTCAGTGAGGACTAATAACGGTTTACACCAGCGCTCTCTGTTCACATCATGTGACCAGTTGAATCGTGCAGTTTCTGTCGATTACTCCGTGATTTTCGCTGTTTTCTCCAATTTTGTTGTGTTAGCGATGAATATGGAAAGACAAGTTTAGAAGAATGTTTCCAAGAAGCGTTCTGGTGATCGAATTGCCGGTGGTGAACGTAAATGAGGTTTACAAAAAGTCTATGCTGAAGTTCTTAGCACGGGCTAACTTATCATACCATATACAGTATCACAGTACCCAATGATCTAATAAAAATACCGGCAATAAAAAACTTTTCGATATTTCACACTTAATATAATACCCGGTAATCCACCTCAACCTCATATTGTTTACAACGATGCACGACGCACCACCAGCTGTTGAGTATCAGCGAGACGGTAAGTGTTTTTTTAATCGTTTTCAGTTAAAAAATTTTTACATCACAAGTATATTTTACCTAATCTGCGCCTGAATGAATATATTCTCGGAAATAAATACAGTCATGTGCCGGTTAACGTCAGACTGAACAACGTGCGATCGCATATACATCCGTGTCCCCACCCCCCCTCCCCAACCCCAAAAAACTACCGTGACGCCTGCTGGACCACCACTCCACGACCCCCTGATGGAGACACGATGATCCTCCTCATACTGGTCAGATATTATGTGTTAAGGGAATATGCTTCCTTCCTTAGGCTTTTTTTAAGCATTTGCCTCCAGATGTAATGTTAACCTACATCTATTGAGGATAAAATCTTTCTCCTACAAATTGACAATAACACATTTGCTGTAATCAGACATATCTAGTTGCCTCAACAATTGCACCCCCAGTTGCAATTTGGGTTGCAATTTCAAATTCTGTGCCATTACTAAGGAATAACGAAGTCTCTGGTGCACTTTAAGATTAAGAGAGAAAACGGAGGACTCAGGCGTCCTGATGTGAGAGAAAACGGACTCGTATGATGGGGGGACCAAATAAAAAAGCATAGCTACATGTTTTGTGGACTACAGTATTGAGCGTACCCTTTTCATCACTTTGTAATAAACCTAGCCATGCCTATGTGTGTTTATGATATTTACCATAACATTATATATATATTTAGTGGGTCTAAATGGTCGTAAAATGGGAAACTTGGGGTTGGATGCCTGGAACCAATTAGAATAAATCCCATAGGTTCTGTACTTTCGTTATCGCGTTTTTCTTTATCACGCACTCGGCGGGGTCCCAATTAGGCGCGATAACCAAGGGATGACTGTACTGTACTGTATATACTTGTGACATTCGCCAGTTGCTTCTGGTGTTATGGTACAGGGGTACCAAGTGACAGCACTAGGATCCCCCTTCCTCTATCAAGGAATAAACAATTGAAATAGAAAAAAAAACATTCAAATAATGGGACGTAGCGAACCTAAATGGACCTAGAGCAGGCACAGTCATGTTTGCGTCACGTATGCGTCGCATATTCTTATAGATTGTGCTGCCAGGCGTATAATGACACAGTACAGTAACTATATATCCATAATATGTTTTGATAGATATAAGAAATGCCTATATTACTGTTTCAGTTTTTTGTCTATTGTAGTGTACAGTACATTACTTTTAATTTGATTTCCTTACTTACGAAATAAAAAGTTTACAGTGCTCCCTCGGTTAACAACGGACCTAAGTGCAAACCTGGATTGGACATGTACTAAATGATTATGGTACTAATATTGTTATGTCTATTGCAAATATAGATTGTTTATACAGGTATTCAAATAAATCACTATCTTACAAGAATCCCAGCAATGTAAGTTAAATTCACCCAGGTCATTTGGGTAGCAAATTATGAGAAGAGCTTAGTCACTCTTAAGTAATGATAAATAAACACGCAGGCCTTCAGCGCCAGCTGTCACATCTTATCTCAAATAAATAAACAGACACCAGACACTCTGTCACCTCACCTCCCCCCCCCTCCCTCTTCCCACGCTCCCCTTCTTGTGTTCCCAGACAAAAGATTGGTGATTTCTTTATGTATATTTTATATAATTTCTCAGACTAAAGTTAGGATAATTTAATTTGAGTTGCTGAAATCCTTGCAAGACAGAGATTAATTTAAATACAAGCGTCATAAATTTTGTTCAAGATATAAAAATGTCGTACATTAGTGTACAATACTGTAGTACATTTTATAAAAAGTTTTTCAACTGTATTTTTGGGTAGATTTACATAAATTTCTTCATTTATTTTCAACCATTTACATGCACACACCATACTACAAGAAATGTAAAAGAAATAAATGACCTTAGTGCAAAGCTGGAGTGCACATGTTCTAATTTGATTACGGTACTAAAATTGTTATGTCTAGTGCGAATTACAAGCATGTTTATATCAAATAAATCAGTATCTTACAAGAATCCCAGCAATGTTAATTATATTCTCCTAGGTCATATCACTGGCTCAAACTGTCAAACATATCACCTCAACCCCCCCCCCCCCCCCACCCCTCCCTGGCTGGCTGTCTCCGTCCCCCTCTCCCCCAGCCAGGGTTTTAGGCTTACAGTTTCTATCTTATATAATATCTCAAGACTTAAGTTAGGAGATTATAATTTGCATTGCTGGAATCCTTGCAAGACAGCCAATAATTTGAATATAAACGTCATATATTTTGCTCAAGAGATAAAAATTGTTGTACATTAGTGTACAGTACTGTATTACATTTTATAAAAAGTTTTTTAACTGTATTTTTGGGTAGATTTACATAAATTTCTTCATTTATTTTCATCCATTTACATGCACACACCATACTAAAAGAAACGTAACAGAAATAAATGACCTTAGTGCAAAGCTGGAGTGCACATGTACTTAATTTGATTACGGTACTAAAATTGTTTTGTCTAGTGCAAATTACAGCATGTTTATATTCAAATTAATCAGTATGTTACAAAAATCCCAGCAATGTTAATTATATTCACCCGGGTCATTTCACTGGCTTTTTATAAGAGAGAAGCTTAGTCACTTAAGAACTGATAAATATACACGCCTGGGCCTGTGCCAACTGTCAAACGTACTACCTCCCCTCCCCCCACGCCCCCTCGCTCACTCCCTCTCCCCCATCTGCCTGGCGTTGCTGGAAACCTTGTAAAACAGTGAATAATTTTTATATAAATGTCATGTATTTTGCACAAGAGATAAAAATTAATCACTTGTATCACATTACAGTTGTGATTTAAGAGTAAAAGCGTATATGTACGTATATAGTATTCCACATACACGTAAGTATAAGTACAAAGTTTATGTGATGATCGGACAACATCCATTTCGGTTAACGTCACGTTTCCAAGAACGTATCTAGGACGTTAGCCCGCGCATGACTGTAGTAGTTTTGCTGAAACGTGATGTATGTCAATGTAAAATAGGATAAAATTCATGACGAAAACAAAGACTTTACCTAACCTTCTCATGTTCAAGAGATGTTACTCGTTTTTTTAATTGTTTTCGGTTAAAATACTGTTACATTACAATGATATTCTATTCATGCTGTGCTTGATATAAAATATTCACGGAAATGTAATATTTTTGCTGAAATGACGTACGTATTACAGTGGAAAGTGGGATAAAACCATGACGGAAACAATCGACTTTCGCTTTCTTTCGTTGTTCAAAAATTTTTACCGTAATCGCTTTTCGAATGGTTTTCAGTTAGAAAAACTGTTGTATTACAATAATATTCCCTCCTAATTGACATGAATAAATACTTGAAAGGAAATATACAATATTTTTGCTGAAACGACTGTCTTTCAGTGTAAAGTGTCGTAATAATAGATGGTAAACAATTTGCCTTCGGCGCTCGGTGTTTCAGGCACGGCGAGCCTCAGTTTATAGGACGTAGAGTGTTTTTACTGAAGGTTTTGCTGTTACATTACCCTCAAAAGCTTGGATCGACCTATAAACGAAGCATATAATAAATAAATGATTTCTTGGTCAAAAAATCAGGGCCGACCTATAAACGAGGTAGAATTACCATATAGACAAGTACTGTATATACGGTAATTCTAAATCAACAAGATTACATTACTTACTTTTTGGTACAGTTATCACAACAGTCTTTCTTTGGTTCACTACTAGGAGGCCTCGATGTAAAGTGTGATAGAATCTCTGCTCGGCGACAGGTAGTGGATTCCAAAAACTTTTCCATTTTACTCATCATAACCTTACGATGATTTTTGTAATCCTCGGATTTTATGAGGCTTAAGAAATATCTGAAAAAATATACATTAAAGTTTAGTAATTAACATGAACTCATTTTTGCTAATTCCATATTTTAAAACAATATAATAAACTGATTTTCAGATTTTTTATCAATTTGTTATAATCAATGAAATTGACATTTTCTTCAAATAACTGAATACAGTATGTGTGAGTTGTACAGTATAGGGAAAAAAATTATGAGAAATAATTAGATGACTACCAAAGAAAATACTGTATTCATCAGAATCAGCCATAATTTAAAGTGAAATTGTCATTAAAGAAAATCTTACCTATGGACTGAAAAATCATGTACGGAATATAGCACAGTACACACTGATGGCAAACCATCTCTTCCAGCGCGACCAATTTCCTGATAGTATGATTCATAGTTGCTAGGTGCTCCATAATGAATGACTCGTCGGACATCAGGTTTATTTATCCCCATTCCAAAGGCAATGGTAGCAACTATGAGTTCAACCTGATATGAAAGAAGAGAAAACAATTAAAAATGAAAGACTTATCTCATACATTCCACAATTCTAAATTTCTAATTTGTTAAAACAACCTACCGGGTACTCATGGGTTGCCCGATTCTATTTCCTGACATTCAGTTCTCAATAGTAATATCTCCGTTCGCTGGAATCCCTCTTAACCAGAACTCTCTGATAGCTGGAACTTAAATTTTCTCAGAAAATCATTCCCAAAGCCAGAATTTTCTGGAAAATTATGGCTATGGGAATGATTTTCAGAGGGTCACATTTGCTGGAAAATTCTGAGAAAACTTTCCCAGTACGTATCCAGAAAATTTCGGGGATGGGGGGTATTTTTCCGGGTTCGAGAGATGATGTAACGGGCAATTTCTGGAACTTCCGAAAATATTTTTCCTTTACCTGGAAAATTCCAGGGATGAGGGATTTTTTTCCGGCTATGAAAGAGTCGTCTCGTTACCTGGAAATCTCTCATTACCGGAAATGCTCTACACCAATTGTTCTGGCTAACGGAGATACCACCGTATCTTCATCACCTAACATCAATTCATAATTATTAAAGTAGTCATTTCATATAAAGGAATAAAGTGTGCAGGCCAATATACAGTAAAGTCTTGAATAACGATGGTAATTTGTCCTCCAATATTGCAGTGTAAGGTGAATCATCATATCACGAATCATTAATTACCATTAAAATAAAGCAATACTAATAAGATGCATTCCCAAATGTGACCTTTTCAGATCTTTTGCGTGGCTTTTTACCCTCTTTTCCCCCAAAACAATACAGGTTCAACTCTGGCTGAAGCTTTCCATAAAGATAACATAGCTGTTGCTGAAACTGTTACTAAACCTGAAGTTGTTGCTGAAGCTAGTATTTTTTCGGCTTGAAAGACGCACATTTTATGAAAAAAATATACCTTGAAAATTACCATGCGTCTTCCAGGACGCTAGTTGATAATTGTAGCAGAGGTTTTCTTAGGGTCAACTGAAATCAGCCCCTTACAAAGACTGTTACCTCATTACAGTACTTAACAATTACAAGTATTCTCTATACAGTACTATAAAACTATTGATTTAACTAATATTGTTGATATATTGAGAAAAAAATAAAAATAAACCCTTGCTGCTGTGCGGTTTGTTTATGAATGGCAGTGGTGCGGCAGCGCCATCTATTAAGGGATTGCTAAAGGTTGTCTGCTGGTCTCAAAGTGCAGGAATGTTTGTTTCTTTATACTTAGGCTCTCATATTTGGACACCTATTTACAGTAGGCTCTCATATTTGGACACCTATTTACAGTAGGCTCTCATATTTGGACACCCATTTAGACTAAAAAACTCGCAAAATTAAAATCTTACAAATTTAAATACAACCTCCTATGGAGAAAATTAATTTGAGACTGGTACTTTCGATGTTTGGCTAAATTTTGCCTTACTTACCTTACTTTTTGGGCGAATTACTACCTGTAATAAAGCAACATCCTAATAAACCAACAAAAATAACACAGACAAAGTTTAATAAAAACTAAAAACACCACAGAAAAAGTTTTTATGCTCTATGTTTTCAGCTGGAGTTGAACATGATGACTTGGCAACTTCGTCATCCAAGTAAAAACACACACAACAACATTGGCTGTCCTTATGTTTTGAACTTTACCACCACTGGTGGGTAGAATTTTTTTTTTAAATTCAGAAACATTAATTAAAATATATATGAACAGTAAATAAGTAATGCTTTCATATTCTTATGTATAGTAATGGCAATATGTTTTCACATGTGCTCACTTACATATGGAATCTCAATTTTTTTCTTTACCATTAATAGTTAGCTACAAGTTCCCTTTATTAACACTAAATAACATTACTTACAACAACCATATTAATTTTTTACATTAATTTTACAACAGCTACAACCAGGGTCTTATTTTCTTCAGTTTTATATGTAGAACCAGTCAGTCACTGGTTTTGTAAACAACGAAAACAATGCCGTCTCGTCTCGTCTCCTCATGTGTTTTAATATTCTATGTATTATTCATGAATTGTATTGTTCATTTTGCACACGAACATTAATTAAATAAAAAAGAAATTAAGTAATAAACAATAATGAATCTTTTGTACATAGAGAAATTACGCTGTATTGTGCACCTCTGAACGTTGGTGGGCCGCTCAAACCCGTCGAAATTCGAGTTTCCGCCGTGAAAATTTGAAATTGTGTATTTTTTATTTTTGAGTCCAAGTATAAAACATTGAATTAAAAACTTGCAAAATTTGAGAACCTACTGTAGACTGTAAAAACCTTGCAATATTCTTTTTCTTTCTTTTCTTTTTATCCTCTTCGCCACTGATCAGCGTGTTAGCCGCTTGGGCAATCGGTCACGCCTCTGATTACTTTTCCTTTTCATTTATCTTCTTCACCAAAAGATCGGATCGCTAGCCGCCCGGGCGATCGTTCACGTCTCTGTCACGCGCTGTTGGCAAATACTGGGCATGCACCGGCTCCTGAATGTACCTGAACCCGCTCCAATGTTGGTCGTCTTGTCTTGAAAGAGCTCACACTCGGTGCCATCACAACACTCTCTGGTAGATTGCTCCAAGAGTTTACAACCCTCACTCCGAAAAAGTTTGCCCTCATGGTCTTCTGGACTTGCGGCTTCTTCAATCTTGAGCTCTGACCCCTTGTGGGGCGAGCGTCCGCCAGCTCCAAGTAAGGACACTGCTTGCGTCATGTAGAAAGTCTTCTATCCACGCTAGGTCATTTCCCCGAATTCCGTATCCTTCCAGTTTGATTTTCAGCCTTTAATGGGGGAACGCTGTTGAAAGCCTTGGCAAAATCTAGGTAAATATTGTCGACATTACCACCCCGTTCCAGAATATGGAACCAAATATCCAATACCTTGACCAATTGTGTTAAGCAGGAGCGCCCCGGCATAAAACCGTGTTGCCAATCTTTTACAAGGTTGTTTCGGCATCTCTGATAATACTCTCAAGTACTTTACATATTGTGCTGGTCAGGCTCACCGGTCTATAGTTGTTCGTGGAGTGACGATCGCCCTTCTTGAAGATAGGACTCACATATGGCACTTTCCATTCACTGGGGACCATTTGTTCATCCAGGCATTTACAAAACAAGATCTTAAGGGGCTCTGCAAGCTCATTGCACAACTCTCTTAGCACTCTAGCATGCAACATGTCAGGTCTGGGACTCTTATGGACCTTTAGCCTGGACAGTTTATTTCTAATACCCTCATCTGTGAACACAATGTGGGTTAGTGCTGCGTTGAACCGTCTGTCCTCAAACCCAGGAAGGTTAGTTGCATCCTCTCGTGAACACCGAGGAAAAGAAGCTGTTCAATGCCTCAACTTTATATTGGTCAGAATCTGCGTAACTACCATCCACCAGCCTCAGGTCTGATATTCCTACACGAGTTTTCAATTTCGACTTCGCATAGCGATAAAACGCCTTTGGGTTTGACTTGACCTCGCTTGCAACCAGCCTCTGGAACTCCTTTTCAGCCCTCCTACACTCTATCTTTGCTTGGTTTCTGGCTCTTGCATACATCCTCCTGTCTTGTTCATCGTTTGACCCAACCCACGTCTTGAATTTCTGGGTTTTCTTCTTAATTTTGTCGACAGCCGCATTATTCAAGTGTTGGAATCCCCTCGTATTCCTAGAAGCACTGGGTTTGGTCTTGGGTATATATTTATCGATCAAATGGGTCATTTTACTAGTTATGATATTCAGCGTAGTGTCTGCGTTCTTGTACCTTAATAAGTCAGGCCAGTTGATGCCCCTCATCTCTTTCCTCATCCCATTGTAATTTCCCTTGTAATATTTGCACCTTGGCCTGGCCTTATCCTGAACTAGGTAACAGTTAAATCTGAATGACAACACTATATGGTGACTGGTGCCAACTGGGGTAAGGTGTTCCAGTTTGGCCACCATACCCTCCTCGTTTGTTATGCTGAGGTCAAGTGGCTTGGGTGTTTGCTCCCCTCTGTAATGTGTCGGGTCTCTAACATGTTGGAACAGAAAATTATCTCTCAGAGTTTCTACAAAAAGAGTAGCAATGTTATTCAAGTCATTCGGGGTGGACTCGTTTCTCCAGTCGATGTCGCCATAGTTAAAGTCCCCCATGATAAGGAGGTGGCTAGGGTTGACCATCGTCACATTGTTTATTAAGGCTCTTAAGTTCCTTTGATTTAGTGGGCCACAGTTTGGGGATCTGTAGATACACCAGATGATAAGTAAGTCCCCTCCCTTTAATTTAATTTTACACCACTTTGACTCTTCAAAAACATCCTCTCCCTGTTCCCTTGCCTGGCTGGTTCTAAGGTCTTGCCTAGCATAGATAACCACACCCCTCTTGCAAGTTTCTTTGAGTAAGGTTCGTAAATGAGTCATATCCAACAATACTGAACTCACATTCTTCTGGGTCGATTCTCCTGTTCTTGTACAACAGTTCTACAACACCTACAATATCTGGTTGGTGTACTCCTAGTAGTGTTTTAAACTCCTCTCTCTCTTATCAAGGAACGTGTCAGTATTAGTGTACATGACATTCAAGCCAGAATTTGTTCTCGGTAACGTCTCTGCTCTTAGTAATAACCCCCCCCCCCCCCCCATTCTCAGAAGCTGCAGCATTTGCTAAGTACACTGCATTTTGCAGGGTGTGGTTAGAAATGTCATTGTTTACACGGTTCGCCTCCTCCTGTCCAGTAGGCTGAGCTGGTGCCGCCTCCCGGGTGGGGGGTTGAGTGGGTGGAGGGTGCACTGCTGCCCCCTGGCCCTGTGTCGGCACACTTGTTTCCACAACCCTCCCCCTGAGTATAACCCATGTACACCTGTCCCCTTCCTCCTCAACTCCTCCCTCTTCTGCTTCAAGTCCTGCAGGAGCTTCTTGTGCTGTTCCCTCTGCATTACCGTGCGATCTGGGTGAATGAATACATCCCGAAATGCCTCGCTCCTTGCTAAGTTTTTTGCCTGGCGAATAACCTGCCATTTCTCCTCCTCACTCACTCGTGTGATCCTGAGGGGGCGAGGCTTAGCCCACTGATTTTGTCCCAGCCTCCTCACATCCTGAGGGGTTGATGGAATCTTCAGAACCTCTGTACAAATATTTTAAAACAGCACCTTATCGTGTGTTTCCTTACTCACAGTTCCCTCCGCCTGGCTCTCTGGGACTCCAAAAACTATTACATTTTTCCTGCACTGGAGACGTTCCTGGTGTTCCTCCTCTCCCCTAACAGTAGGTCCGTTAATTTTCATTTCTTCGACACACTTTTTCAAAGTCCCAAGCTGTTGTAGAACCTGTTCTGATCCTGCATTATTCTCCGCCCCCTCCCGTGGCCCTCCTACTACGTCAGCATAACTCCTCTTAGCAATCACCCCCATTCTATCGGCTACTTCCTCAGTCTTAGCAAGGATCTCTTTCCCAACTTGCTCCAGTTTGGCAACCAACAGGGCTCCAGCTTCATCTATTTTCGTCCCTAGAGGACTCGTTCCCTTATGGCTTGCAATCGCTTCATTCACCTTGACTATGCAGCCAGGGCAATACCAGCAACAGCCTTCATGCTTTACGGCAGTTAGTAACTTCCTAAACGTTGCATTAGTCAGGCCTGTATCCTCCATATGCAACGTCTCCCTGCAGTAATCACATATCAAACTCATGGTTGTTGTTGTTGTGGGGGTGGGGGGGGGGGGGGGGGGGGGTGTGCAGACTGTGTATAAATCTACACCTATTTAAAAAAGTAAAGAGAAAAAGAACAGTAATTAGCTACTCTGTGTTGCCTATAGAGTTGTCTTCTGCGACTGCGTACACTGTATCTCCCTGTTAATGGTGTATTGTAGGCACAGTTTCAGTCCTTGAGAAAGCACACAAACAAAATAAAATTTAAAGTCTCTGTGACACCTATGGCACGACTTGGTTTCAGCTGGCAAGGTGCCTTTCCAGCTTGCTTGCTAGTTAGCGCTCACTTTAAGTTATTTACAACTTCCGCGGTCACTGATGACACTATGAACTAACACTGTGTCCACTGTATCTCCCTGTGAGTGGTGTATTATAAACACCGTTTCAGTCCTTGAGAAAGCACACAAACAAAATAAAATTTAAAGTCTCTGTGGCACCTAAGACATGAATAGGCTGGCAGTTGTCCTTACCAGCTTGACTGCCAATATGTATTCACTTTAAGTTATTTACAGTCTCTTCTGCGGTCACTGATGACACTATGAACTGGTTTACCTAAAATCACAGTATGACACTCCAAATTTAAATACAACTTCCTATGGAGAAAATTTATTTGAGTCTGGTACTTTCGATGTTTGGCTAAATTTTGCCTTATTTACCCTACAGTACTTTTTTGGGTGAATTACTACCTGTAATAAAGCAACATCCTAATAAACCAGGATTTGAAGATGAATAAAATGCTTTTAACTGTTTTACTGGACATGATATTTAGAGATTTACAGTTTTTTGTGATTTTTATTGTTTGCTTAACAAAATTTTTAATTCAACTGATTTTTACATGGTTGTTTTCTTTTACTTTTATTTTTTGGTTTTTAAAAAAGATTTTTTGTTTTATTTAGACATTGATATACATGTTTACATTTGCTTGCCTTCTACTGTTGGAAAATATTTCCTGTCATTGTCATACCGACAAATGAGGGAGAAAGAATGTAAACACTACAGCCCGATAGATGCGGAGAGGACCAGGTGTATGAAATGAGTGCTGTATTAAAGATTTCACCTTCATATACAGATTTTTTTTTTTTTTTTTTAATTGATGAAAATGACAACTGATAGCAGTTCTAAGTGATGATATTCAAAGCGGTATGTGTGTACTTGTGCCAAAAGGGCTGTATATCAAGCAACGGTTTCACTGGTGTCAGTAGTAGGCAGCTACCAAACAAGGAGGTACTGCTGCCTGGGAAGATATTGGTAGACCCTACTGCCATATGGCATCACGAAAATTGTGACCAAGTCCCAGGTTGCTGATCTGACTTTCTGCCTCATTTACACACAATTGCAGGGTCTCAATTGTTTCTCTTACTTCGACAACACAACATACATATATTGTTTCTCACTCTTGATCGTTTTTTTCATTTTTGTATTTCTTTATGGTTCTTTATTATTATTATTACAGTCATACGCCGGTTAACGTCCTAGATACGTTCTTGGAAACGTCATGTTAACCGAAATGGACGTTGTCCGATCATCACATAAACTTTGTATTTATACTTACGTGTACGTGGAATACTATATACGTACATCTACACTTTTACTCTTAAATCACTACTGTAGTATGATACAGGTGATTAATTTTTATCTCTTGTGCAAAATACAAGACATTTATATTAAAATTATTCACTGTTTTACAAGAATTCCAGCAACACTGGGCAGATGGGGGAAAGGGAGGGAGGGAGCGAGTGAGGGGGCGTGGGGGGAGGGGAGGTAGTATGTTTGACAGTTGGCCCAGGTCTAACGCGTGTATATTTATCAGTTCTTAAGTGACTAAGCTTCTCTCTTATAAAAAGCCAGTGAAATGATGTGGGTGAATATAATTAACATTGTTGGGATTCTTGTAAGATGCTGATTAATTTGAATATAAACATGCTGTAATTTGCACTAGACATAACAATTTTAGTACTGTAATCAAATTAGTACATGTACACTCCAGCTTTGCACTAAGGTCATTTATTTATTTTACTTTTTTTTTAGTATGGCGTGTTCATGTAAATGGACGAAAAGAAATGAAAAAATTTATGTAAATCTACCCAAAACTACAGTTGAAAAAATTTATATTATAAAATGTACTACAGTACTGTACACTAATGTACAACAATTTTTATCTCTTGAGCAAAATATATGACGTTTATATTCAAATTATTGGCTGTCTTGCAAGGATTCCAGCAATGCAAATTATAATCTCCTAACTTAAGTCTTGAGATATTATATAAGATAGAAACTGTAAGCCTAAAACCCTGGCTGGGGGAGAGGGGGACGGAGACAGCCAGCCAGGGAGGGGTGGGGGAGGGGGGGGTTGAGGTGATATGTTTGACAGTTTGAGCCGAAGGTCTCTGTGTGTTTATTTAACAGTACTACTAAGCTTCTCTCATTTTAAAATGCCAGTGATATGACCTAGAATATAATTAACATTGCTGGGATTCTTGTAAGATACTAATTAATTTGAATATAAACATGCTGTAATTCGCACTAGACATAATTTAATAGTACCGTAATCAAATTAGTACATGTACACTCCAGCTTTACACTACGGTCATTTATTTCTTTTACATTTCTTTTAGTATGGTGTGTGCATGTAAATGGATGAAAATAAATGAAGAAATTTATGTAAATCTACCCAAAAATACAGTTGAAAAAATTTATATTATAAAATGTACTACAGTATTGTACACTAATGTACTACATTTTTTATATCTTGAGCAAAATATATGGCGCTTATATTTAAATTAATCTCTGTCTTGCAAGGATTTCAGCAATGCAAATTATATTATCCTAACTTTAGTCTGAGATATTATATAAATTAAACATAAAGAAATCACCAATCTTTTGTTTGGGAACACAAGAAGGGGAGCGTGGGAAGAGGGAGGGAGGGGGGGGGGAGGTGAGGTGAGGTGACAGAGTGTCTGGTGTCTGTTTATTTATTTGAGATAAGATTTGACAGTTGGCGCTGAAGGCCTGCGTGTTTATTTATCATTACTTAAGAGTGACTAAGCTCTTCTCATAATTTGCTACCCAAACGACCTGGGTGAATATAACTTACATTGCTGGGATTCTTGTAAGATAGTGATTTATTTGAATACCTGTATAAACAATCTATATTTGCAATAGACATAACAATTTTAGTACATGTACAGTACAGGTTGACACTTAGGTCCATTGTTAACTGAGGGACCACTGTATTGCAGTGTACTTGTACTGTACAATATTGACTAAATTCACTAGATAACGTACACAACTAATGGTTGGTAAAACTTGTCAAGTAAGTGAGTGTCAAGTCTGTCAGTATGAGTGGCATGTGTGTGTGCTTGTGTCCCCCATCATAGGAGTCCGTTTTCTCTCGCTTCAGGACGCCTGAGTCCGTTTTCTCTTAATCTTAGAGTGCAGTGCGCCAGAGACTTCGTTATTTCTCAGTAATGACACAGAATTTGAAACTGCAACCCCAATTTCAATTGGGGATGCAACTAGATATGCCTGATTACAGCAAGTGTGTTATTGTCAATTTGTAGGTGAAAGATTTTATCCTCAATAGATGTACTAGGTTAACATTACACCTGGAGGCAAATGCTTACTAAAGCCTAAGGAAGGATATTCCTTTAACACATAATATCTTGCCAGTATGGGAAGGATCATTGTGTCTCCGTCAGGGGGTCATGGAGTGGTGGTCCAGCAGGCGTCACCGAAGTGGTTTTTTTTGGGGGGGGGTGGGGGGCACAGACGTATATGCGATCAGACGTTGTTCAGTCGGACGTTAACCAGCGCATGACTGTATTATTATTATTATTATTATTATTATTATTATTATTATTATCATTATTATTATTATTATTATTATCATTATTATTATTATTATCATTATTATCATTATTATTATTATCATTATTATTATCATCATTATTATTATTATTATTATTATCATTATTATCATTATTATCATCATTATTATTATTATCATTATTATCATTATTATTATTATCATCATTATTATTATCATTATTATTATTATCATCATTATTATCATCATTATTATCATCATTATTATTATCATCATTATTATTATCATTATTATCATTATTATTATTATCATCATTATTATTATCATTATTATTATTATTATTATTATCATTATTATTATTATCATTATTATTATTATCATTATTATTATCATCATTATTATTATCATCATTATTATTATCATTATCATTATTATCATTATTATCATTATTATCATTATTATTATTATTATTATTATTTTTATTTTTGCATCTTTTATTATAAATTTTACTAATCTGAATTATTACTGTATTATTATTATTACAGTGGTCCCTCGGTTAATAAACAGTTCGACTAACGAAATTTCGGTTAACGAATTACCTCCCATAAGGATCTTTAATTCGGTTAACGAACATAACTTTGATTTCCGAAATCCTTGCGAAAAACACGTTTTGTTGTGAGCATCAGCTGATCAGCTGATGGGCTAGTCTGCCAATTCAGTAATCTGTTCTATGTTTACATTTGTTTCCAGTGGAATAAATATCAAGAAAGTTGTGCTCTTTAGTATTTTTGCATTTTTTATATTAAAATTATGAGTCATTTTAAAATTTAGTTAGCATACAGGTAGTCCCCGACTTACGACTGCTTCAACTTACGTCCATTGGTACTTACGACCTGCTCTGACCTTACGACCGTCGGGACACATGACAGCAGCAGTCGTGACCAAAAATATTTTCAAATGACGCGCGCATTTTCTATACCGAAACGTTTCCGTCCCGGGCGAGAGCGTGGCGTGACTCTGGTCACCGCGTGGATACACTCACTCAGTGGAGCGCTTAGTTGGTGTTTGGCTATCATATCCTATACTGATCCCGCTGTGAACTTTCGTTATTATCATATTTAATTGACTTTATAATGACTGGAAAGAGTACAAATGAGAGAGCTGGTGGTGCACCAAAGAAAAGGAGACAAGCAATTACTTTTGAGATGAAAATGAAGATAATAATGAAGCATGAGAATGGAAAAACAGTAGCAACAATCTCACGCGACCTAGGTTTCTAGCACTCGACCATATCCACTATTCTGAAGGACAAGGAACGTATTCGTGATGTAGTGAAAGGAACAACACCTATAAAGGGAACTATAATTTCGAAGAAAAGACAAGGTCCTGTTCACGATATGGAAAAATTATTGGTGATATGGATAGAAGACCAGATACAGAAGAGTGTACCCTTAAGCCTTCTAACCATACAGCTAAAGCAAGAAGCCTGTTCCAAAGCCTGAAGGAGCAGGCAGGAGATGATTGTGATCAAACCTTTACAGGAAGTCATGGGTGGTTTGATAGATTTAAAAAACGCTACAGTCTACACAATGTTAAGGTGAGTGGAGAGGCAGTTAGTGCTGATGTTGGTGCTGCCAAAGCTTTTCAGGAGGAGCTAGATGAAGTGATTGTGGAAGGGAATTATTTGCCTGAGCAAATATTCAATGTGGATGAGACTGGATTATTGTAGAAGCGCATGCCTGAGCGGGCATACATCAACAAAGAGGCGAAAACAATGCCAGGATTCAAGGCATTCAAGGACAGAATTACACTTCTGTTGGGGGGGGAATGTTGCTGGTTTCACGCTAAAGCCCTTCATGATCTATCATTCAGAGAACCCCAGGGCTTTTAAACATGTCAGCAAGCACACACTGCCAGTGTTTTATCGCAGTAATAAGAAAGCCTGGATGACCTTAGCACTGTTTGAGGATTGGTTCATGACTGGTTTCATTCCACGAGCCAAGGAGTATTGTCTGCAACAATGGATTCCATTCAAGATTTTGCTGATTTTGGATAATGCTCCGGGACACCCACCACACCTGGACGACATGCACCCTGATGTTAAGGTAGTGTACATTCTACCTAACACTACCTCTGTCATCTAACCCATGGATCAAGGTGCTACTGCTGCCTTTAAAGCGTATTATTTACGCACGACCTTCGCTCAGGCTGTTGCTGCTACTGAAGGTGAGAAAACGCTCAGGGAGTTTTGGAAGGAGTACAACGTTTCGTCATGTATAAAGATCATTAGTGCAGCATGGGATCAGGTTACAAAACAGTGCATGAATGGAATATGGAAGAAAGTCCTGAAAAGATATGTGAACAGTTATAGAGGATTTAATGAAATTGAAGTTATTTCGGATATTAGTAACAAGATAGTGGGGTTAGGTAAACAGCTGGAGTTAGAAATTGATAATGAAGATGTTGAACAGTTGGTGGAAAGTGTAGCAGAAGAGCTCAGTAACGAGGATCTTATTGAACTAGATGCACAGAAAATTGCAGAGGAAGAAGAGAGACAAAATGTAGAAGAAGAACCTGCACCCCCCAAAAAGTTTTCAGTGAAACAAATGGCAGAGGCATTTGCTAAAATCAATAAAGGAATGCAAATGTTTGATGGCATGGATCAAAATTATGAGCGTTATGACAAAGTTGACAGAATGATCCAAGATGCACTTTCTTGCTACAGAGAATTTATAATGAAAAGAAAAAAACAAACTGTGCAGTCTACATTGGACTTCTATTTTAAAAAGTCCCCCAGTGCTGTCTCCTCACGCCCCACCAGTGCTGCCTCTTCACTCCCTCAAGATGATCCAATACCTTCAACCAGCAAGTTTCCACAGTCCATAAACATGTCTGAAGAAAGCGACATTGTTAACCCACCCAGCCCTGTCTCCTCCTCTGCTTCTTCCAGGTAATGTAGTCTCCATGTTTAATTAGAAAATTTTGAGGGCTTCATGTGCATTCAGCTGATTACATTAATGGTAAGTGCTCAGTCATACTGTATCCATTCCTCATTATTTATTACTTTTACTGTACTGTATTTCATTGTAAATATTTATTTATTTATTTATTTTTATTTTTTTTTTTTTTTAATGTATCTATGTCGGACTTACGACCAATCGGACTTATGACCAGGATTTGGGTCCCTAACCCCGTCGTAAGTTGGGGAGCACCTGTATTGATAATATATGCAGTACAGGGAACAAGTTTTTTTTTGCACCCATCAGCCGCTTGACTCAGCCACCAGGAGTCAGTTTGGCTTTGTTGACAGTGGAGTGATCATTGATTTTGTTGGTGTCTTGAATATTTTTGCATTTTTACATTAAAATTATTGGTCATTCTGAAACTTAGTTAACATATTGATAATATATATTGCAGTGCAGTGTTGATTTAAATAAAATACCTGTAATCTTGAATTACAACTAGTGAACTTAAAATTTTATTGGTGAAATTACTGCATCAAGCATGGGTCCCCTGAAAGGTGATTTCTCCCCCATTCCCACTTCCTTCTCCTCCACCCCCACTTCTAATTACAATCATCATCATCAACCAGGAACTTTCTACATACACACCTCAAAGTAAGTGTACTTTACTGCATTTTTTTTTTTCACTTTGTACTTTTCTGTGAGCTGGAACTAATTATCCAATATCCCATGGAAACAATGGATTCGGTTAACAAAATTTTCAGTTAACAAACGACTCTGTGGAATGAATTGTGTTCGTTAACCGAGGGACCACTGTATTACATTTTCACCCCCCAGGCCCGGATGTGGGTCAGTGACCTGTGCCCGGGTGGGCTAATCCCCGTGTAAAAAAAAAAAAAATGGCAAAGAGAAAGTGAAGAGAGATTATCAACTAAAGGAGAGTTAATGGGACGAAATGCCTGATTTCAGGAATTGCTGTAACTTTGACAACACTATTGAAATGTTAACATACATTAATACAGTGGTCCCTCAGTTAACGAATGCCTCAGTTAACGAAATTTCGGTTAACGAATTACCTTCCATAAGAATGTTCAGTTCGGTTAACGAATTCCTTACGAATTTTTCCCATGTTTTCGCCTGCTTTCGCCTGCTCACCAGCTGTAGTATTCGTGTCATGATCGTAATGACGGCTAGCCTGTTAAACCTAATGATTCATATTACGCTTACACGTCCACAAAACCTTCCGAGTCTCCCAGTGGAAATGTCCTCCGTTCTCTCTGTTTCCTTGATGACGTCATCGAGATGTCGTATGTTTGTTAACCGAGATTGTAAACTCTTTCTGCTTCCGGGACCCTGTAAACCTTTTTTCACCTATGAATATCAGAGACTCTGATAATCATAGGGAAATTGTGGTAGGGAGGTTAACTCAGGAATTAGTTAATATTCGTGAAGGGAACTTTAAAATCTGCTCCCAGTGTTTGTAGTAAGGCACTGCGTGTGGGGACCTGTAGCCATCCAACCTTTTGTGATCAATTTAATTCTTCCTTTTGATAGCTCAGTCAGAGCATTGTTTGTAAAGATAATAGTAGGGAATGAATCTGAGTTCGTAGTCTCAGTTTCAAACGTCAGAGTGTTACAGTAACGTAATTCAGTGAAATAGTTAAGTAGGTGGAATCCGTGACTTTGGCGTGGGTGGAGGACGGCAGTTCGTTTTTCAAACCAGAAAGCCGTCTCGCTCCCCACCCACAGGTAGGTCATTCCACCTTCTCCGTGTTGTAATTCGCCATCTTTAAGTTATTTGACCTAATTAATAGTTTGATTGTGCAAGTGTTACAGTAACATGGTTAAAGTGCTTTGAGTGAAGTATTTTACGTCCTTAATGTCCCTTTGAAACGGCGGTTCGTTTTTCAGGTGAGTAAGCACCACGATCCTCCACCCACAGGTCCTCATCGCAGCCTAGACCGTGTCTGTAGCGTGGATGACGCATCCACTAGTCTGGGGAGATGTCTGAGGTCCAGTAATCGGTTATCCCCATGAACCCCAACCGACAGAAGCTCCACTACCACCTATGGGCCCCATAGCTGGCCAGTATTCCCATAATGCTATGCCCACATGGTGAACCCGGATCGTCAAGCCCCACAAACAACTGCCAGCCCCCCATCATTCGTGGATGATTACAGTACATAACTCAGGAGGGCTATTTGTGTGGTGGTGTTATTCCACCGGAATTATCGGAGTTTGTTGGAAGGAGTCACTTGGTGATGAGATTCCCATGGCGGCTGCTTGAGTATTGCCCCTGGGGGATGGAGTGTTGTACTGGTAAGTGCCACTGGTTTTAATGGTGCTAAGGTGCTGTGAGAGTTTGTGTGTGCTTTGGTGTGGGTACACCCAATAGGGGTGCAAGTAAATTGAGCTTGAGGGCATGGTACCAGGAGTTCCTATTTTGGGTGCATACGTCTTTTCTGTAACCATTTTTGTTTTAATAAACATTGTATTTGTATGTTGGGTCTTTGATTAACCTATAGTATTCACCGTTGTTCTTTCCCTAATGCTCGATACTATAATTACATGTACCCATGGGCCTTCCTCTCGCGTCACGCTACCAGGTCAGAGTATTAACATAAGTTGTTGTAAGAGTGCCAAGCCCTTAAAGGGTGGCAGCTTGCGTTGCGCGCTCTTATATTAGTCCGCCAATACAGTAATCGGTTTTAGGGCTTAAATTCGTTACCATTTGAGTAAATATCAAGAGGGCTGTACTATTCAATAATTTTCCATGTCTTATATTAAAATTTTTAGTCATTTTAACATTTATTTAACATAATTGAAGTACCGGGAACTAGTTTTTAGTGCACCAAACAGCCGCTTGACTCACCCAGAATGGCACCAGATTGTGTGTCTGCTCAGTGGAGGAAGCATCTTGCTTGAGACTATCTTGAACAGACTCTATTTTTACATTTTTACAGTACAATTATTGGTCATTCTGAAATTTATTTTTCATATTGACAATATATAGTGCAGTGTTGATTTAAAGAAAATAATCTTGAATTACACCAAGTGAACTTAAAATTTTATGGGTGAAATGGCGGCATGAAGCATGGGATGACTTCTCTTCCACACCACTGCCTTCTCTTCTCCACCCCCACTTCTAATTCCTATCATCATCATCATCAACCAGGAGCCTTCCACATGCACACCTCAAAGTAAGTGTACTTTACTGCATTTATTTTTAGTTTGTATGTAATTTTCAGTGAGCTGGAACCAATTACCCAAAATCCCATTGAAACAATGGTTTCAGTTAACGGAATTTTAGGTTAACGAACGACCTTCTGGAACGAATTGTGTTCGTTAACCGAGGGACCACTGTAGAAATATTACAGAAAATTCATTCTCTATAATAGCTGACTTTCCTGGTTACATAAATACAGCAAACCAATACAGTGGTGTGTGATCTTTTTATCAATTCAACATTAAAGTACCTTTGACTCACCTTGTCGCACACAAATGTTTCATGAGACTTCTTGCGCTGCTCTGGTGTCATTCCAGCATGGTACTTCTCACAATTTATTCCTACACCTGTAAAAAAGACCAAAGTCATTCCAAAACTACAATATTCTAATTAACAACGATCAAGTTTTGATTTCAGTCACACCTGCCTTGAATAACTCCTGAATACAGCTATAAATTAGGTAAGGGGTGAAAAAACAATTGCAAGTACTGTACTGTATTGCACAACAAAACACCTTATAAGTGGTCTGTCCCTTTACTTATAATAGTAGGCTGACAGATTATTGCCCTAAACAATGCAGCTCCTTGGTGTTGCCTAGATCATCTACAGAAGGCGATACAGCTCAAAGATCCAGTGGCATCAGGAATTAGGAGCACAAATCTTCCAGTAAGTAAATTTTGCAGGGACCAAAAAGTTAAGCAAACTGCCAATTAGTAAAAGACATTAATAAACCTCAAACCAAGGAGCTGCCACACCATATGCACTTTCCTACAATCTCCACTCATAGGACTGCTGGTGTATTATCCAGGTTGGATGTGAGTAAGGTGCATGGACTGGACGGAATATCCCCTCGTGTTCTGAAATTCTGGCCCCTGAGCTTGCTCACCTCTTTTGCCTTTGCCTCAAAAGCCAAACTTTTCCTTCTTCTTGGAAGCATGCCTTGGTTCAGCCCATCCCAAAGAAGGGTGACCATTCCAATCCCTCTAACTATTGCCCCATTACCCTAACTTCATCCCTTTTTAGGATTTTTCGAAACTATTTTAAACTCATTTTCTCCGTCACCTTGAACACTATTCTCTTTTGTCACATCACCAGTATGACTTTCACCAGGCGAGATCTACTGGTGATCTGCTCTCCTACTGCACCCATCTTTGGTCATCCTCTCTTAGGGATTATGGGGAAACTTTTGTCATGGCCCTCGACATCTCCAAAGCATTTGGCAGGGTATGGCACAAGTCTGCTTTCTAAACTTCCCTCTTATGGTTTCTCTCCCCCACATTGTTCTCTAATTTCTAGCTTCCTTGAGAACAGATCCATGGCAGTTGTTGTTGAGGGATCAATCTCTCACTCTTTCTCTACCAATAGTGGTGGCCCACAGGGTTCTGGTCTTTAACCTACTCTCTTCCTTCTTTTTATCAACGATTTACTTCACACTACGACTAATTCTATCCATTCTTATGCTGATGATTCTACTCTTCACTCTTCTTCACATTTTCCCCTTCCCCCTAATTCTCGAACTAGATCATTTTCTAGAGCTGATATCATTACATCTATCAATGCGGATCTGTGCAGCATCTCCGAATGGGGAGGTAGAAACTTGGTTAAATTCAATAAGTATTTACCAATTACACTTTCCAAATTAGATTATCTCCCACCAATAACATTTCAGGATGCAATCAATCTGCCAACTTCTAAAACAGATATGCTAGGCCTCACCATTTCCTCTAATATGTCATGGAAGCCACACATCCACAACATTGCTAAAGCTGCCTCCTGAAAGCTGGGAATGCTGTGCAGATGCCGTAGCTACTCTACTCAGGTGCTTCAAGGGATTCATTCATCCTAACTTGGAGTACTGCTCTCATATCTGGGGTGGCTCTTCTTCTGTCCAACTGTTAGATAGGGTGGAATCAAAGGCATTTCGTCTAATTGACTCTCCTCCTTTAGTTGATAATTAATCTTTCTTCCCTTTCTCTTAGCCATCACATTGCTTAACTCTCTCTCTCTTTTACAGGTACTTTAACGGGCAATGTTCGGTGAATTTGGCATCCTGTGTACCGCCGGCAAGGACGAGGGCTCATAACACTCGTCTTGCCCGCGGTGCCCACAATTTCTCTGTGGATGTTAATCACACTAGAATAACCTATTATAGCACATCCTTCTTTCCTCACACAGCCAAACTGTGGAATGCTCTGCCTTCTTCCGTCTTTCCATACTCATACAATCTGTCTCACTTCAAGAAGCTGGTTTTCCGGCATCTTCGTGGTGTAGATTAATATAATGTTTTTCTTTTCTATTTTAAATTTTTGTTACTCTTATTTTTTATCCCCCTAGGTCCCGTTGTGGGTCGATGACCTGTTTCCGGGTGGGCTATTCCTCGTTTAACCCATACGCCCCGGGTGACATACCGGAACGCCTGACAAGCACACCTCGGGTGACGTTCCGAAAAGCAAACCTTTTCCTGCCACTGTTTAATTGCCCAGCACAGGTTATCAGGTTCCAGTGTGACTATTTGCCTGTCAAGCCACACGCTCAGTCACAGGGAAGCTTCCTGAGCATGATTATACCTACTTTTGTTTGTTTCATTTTCAATGTTTGTCCATTTTATCATGTTGTATCAAAGAAATATTGCTAAAAGTAGTGTAGTTGTATTGTAGAATATTATTACTGGAAAATAATGCTATGATTATGTTATAAATGTATTTATTAGTGGAATTATTATTATTTTATGCATTACTTGCTCTACCAATCACAAAGACAGCCTGTCGACCGACTGCGTGTGTGTTGCCGAGCACTTTTATGAAAAATAATGCAAATATAATATTCTAAATGAATTATTTATAGCAAATAGGTATCATGATCAGTAAATATCTGCATTACTGACCATCTCGGACATAAAAGCAAGCAGAAAATGGCCACTAAGTGCGTAGTGACCACGAGCGTCAGCTGTCAAAACAACACTGTCCCTTTATCTCCCTCACCACTGCTGCCACAGGGAAGTTTCTAGAGGGTCAAATCAACCTTCATCAAAAGAGGTAATGAAACCCAAAATATCCACACATAATTTGTAAAACTGAAGACAAGGTCACAAAAGCTTTTGTTGGAATCAAAGAAGGAAACAGTAGAGGAGTCAGACAGACCTGAAGGAGTAAAAAAACAACACCCTTCTACACTGTAAGGGAGCCATCATGTAGCAATTCCCCTAAACTGCCTTAGCTAAGAGATTGCCATAAGGACACACAAATGATTGACAAGAAACTTTCCTACACAGTTAACTACACAAAATACAGTAGTAACCCGATTTACGCGGTCAATTGAACCCACAGGGTACCGCGGAATGTGAAAACCGCGTAAAGTGAACAACAGAACATATGGGATTAATTCCAATAGAGACTGGCCCGACCCCTAAACTCCAATTTTTTCCGACACAATACCTAGTATGTTGTAGTAAAAATAACATCTAAATTTTATGATGGTATGCTCACACAATTAATATTTAAGAGAAATACAGTGCCAGGTTAATGTCCATTCAAATAATGGACTCAAATCCCCCCCCCCCCCCATCTTCCCAGCTCACTGGCCCCAACCACTCTGAGAAATGATTAGGTGAAACACTAGATTTTAATGTTTAGTAATAAATAATACCTCAGACTAAAGCTAGGATAATATAATTGACATTTCTGGATTCTTTGCAGGTCAGGAAATATTTTGAATGTAAACTTCATATATTTTGCACAAAAGATAAAATACTTGCTTTGTGTAAACCAAATTATTACATTAGATCTAAAATTTGTATGTCTAATGCAAAATCCATGATGTTTACATTCAAAATGATCATCATATTGTAAGAATTCCAGCAATGTAAATTATATTCTGGTCCAGTAATTTGTATGAATTTTATGAGCTAAAACAAATATCTTCAGTTAATAAAAAAAAAAAATATTCTTCACGACACTATCTGTCAAACAAAGTACCCCAACTTGCCTCCCCCCCTCTTCCAACCACGCCAGATGGTTGGTCGGTCCCAACCCTCCCCCCCCACCCCCCACCTTCCCTCCCTACCAGAGAAATGTTGGGTTAAAAAACTGGATTTTAACTTTTAGTAATAAATAATACCTCAGACTAAAGTTAGGATAATATAATTGACATTTCTGGATTCCTTGCAGGTCAGGGAATATTTTGAATGTAAACGTCATATATTTTGCACAAAAGATAAAATATTTGCTTTGTGTAAACCAAATTATTACATTAGATCTAAAATTTGTATGTCTAATGCAAAATCTATGATGTTTATATTCAAAATGATCATCATATTGTAAGAATTCCAGCAATGTAAATTATATTCTGGCCAGGTAATTTGTATGAATTTTATGAGCTAAAACATATATCTTCATTAAATAAACAAAGAAATATTCTTCAAGGACACTATCTGTCAATCAAAATACTCGGCCCTAGCTGGGTCGGTCCCTCCCTCCCTCCCCCACCTTCCCTCCCTACCAGAGAAGCTTTGGGAGAAAATAGTAATTTACATTTTTAGTAATAAATAATAACTCAGACTAAAGTTAGGATAATATAATTGACATTTCTGGATTCCTTGCAGGTCAGGGAATATTTTGAATGTAAACTTCATATATTTTGCACAAAAGATAAAATACTTGCTTTGTGTAGACCAAATTATTACAATAAATCTAAAATTTGTATGTCTAATGCAAAATCCATGGTGTTTATATTCAAAATGATCATCATATTGTAAGAATTCCAGCAATGTAAATTATATTCTGGCCGGGTAATTTGTATGAATTTTATGAGCTAAAAAAAAATAAAAAATTATACTTCACGCGTATATGAGTAGATGCACCGCGGAAAGTGAAAGTCCGGTTCTGGCAAGGTACCGCGTAAATGAGAAATCGCGGAAAGTGCAACCGTGTAAAACGGAGTAATACTGTATATAATTTCATGCAATTTAATATGTAACTATACATAATTAATTAATGAGCAATGGTTAATAAACTGGGGACAGAACAGATAACTAAGAAGAGATCTCACCATTAGCCCAGGCTCTTAACACTCATCGAACTTAACAGTTTAGTGACCTAATCCCACATGGGAGATACCACAACCTCACCCAACTGGGTGAATAGCCTAACTAACTCTACACATCTACAGTCTTTTAATTTCTCGTTTTTCCAAATTCACTAACCCTCTCTATTTTTTTTTTCTGATTTTCCTGTTGGCTTCTTCAATTCAGTGACGGAGCAGAATTTATTCAAAACCCTGTTAATATGGTATACTTCACTTACTTGCCCCTTCACTTGTAATCTAATATGCTACTCTTACCAGAACCCAGAGCTCCATCTGAACTTTGGTCTAAATTATATCAATTCTATGGTAAACATAAATTGTCCCATAATGGCTCTGGACATTCCTGCCACTTAGTTCCCAACAGGATGAAAAAGTGAGTACGGTAAGTCACTTTACACCAGCTTAGCTCAGGGATTGAATAATTTCCTATTTTTTATAACCTTTTAACACTGATTATACAAGAATTCTACTAAAACATATGAATGTAAGAATTTCAAAATGCAGTTTCAGTTGAGTTTACATTTTATGCTTTTTGTACACACTTGTACAGGTATTACCTACAGTATTTCTTATTACCTCAAGTTATCCCTATTTCCAGATCCCTACATTAACCATTCAATTTATCTGGAGTTGCTTCTAATAAGGTGCTCTTCAGAGTGTCTTTGCAACACTGGAACCTTATTTTCTAATTGAGTGTTTAACACCCTCTCTCTTACAGCAACTAGAGTACAGTACTACAATACAGTATATTAAATCCAATTAGGATTTCCACTACAAATTAGCAAAAAAAAATTATTTGTTTTCTTTTTATACCAACAGCATTACATCATTGTGCAGTAAGAAAATACTACTAAAGCAAAATTGTCTTCACTGGGTGATGATGAAGATTAACGTATGAGGCAAACTAGGTATCTGTGAGCATGGGCAAACAGGATATGTACAGTAGTCTCTAGGGGTCCAGGTGTTTGGACCCGAGAAGAAAGACGCCACTCAGAGCCTCAGATCAACATTTCCTTAACCTAAAATTATTGAACTAGTACATTAGCACCTGCAGAAATTTCTCTAGGGTAGGGCTGAGCAAAAATCAGAAGTCCAAGTCATAAAATATGATAGTGATAGAAGCAGAGGGAGTGTAGAGTGTTATAAATGAAGACTTTCACTTCTTGGTAGTAGCTTTCCTCCCTATTCAATTTTTCTCTCATTGACATGATGTGATGGACCCAATAAAGTGAGGTAAGATAGACCCGACACAAAGTTTGACTGGAGATCCAGGACCCTCCATAACTCCCACCTCCTACAGTATGTCTATGCCTATGAGCTTGTTGATATGGGTTGGGTACCTCTCTTTGATCAACCATAGTAGACAATGTCCAATGTTTAAGTGAATTATTAATATATATGATGCAGTTAACCAATGGATTCTAATAAAAAATTCTGGTTAAGTTTAAAAATCATTCCTAAGGTTTCATACCCCGAGAGGAGTTCATTTCAACAATTTCTTTTGGTACAATACACATTACTTTCAGACCTCACTTAGTAAGCCTGAGGGGAGATCAATCCCCCACTTTCCCTTCTCCCTTGGCAGAAACAATGTTTAATCCTAAACCTTAAACTCCACAAAATTATCGTGCTTTGAATCCATAATAACTATAACAGACAGTTGTAGACACTAAAGTGCCCGCTAACTTAGCAGACTTGTCTCATAACTGCTTGCCAACAGTCCATAAGGCTGACATACCTATGTTTCCATTCATGGTGGTCCAATGCCATACCCTTAGTCTTACAGTGTTTATATGACAGCAATCAGGTCCCTCTACCCCTATGTGAGGCTAAATCCAATCTGCCTAAGGATTCAGTTTAGTGGAGATATCACCCACAACCTTCTATTACTTATCTTCTCTGATACACAAAGCTATAGATTATAGTTTAACCACCACTATCACGAAGCTTTGTAATGCAGGTAAAAAATAAGAATCTCTTTTGTATATAACAGAACCTTAAGAGACAAAATGAAAAATTTAATTGAAGAAGTTGCAGAGCAAAAAATTCTATATACAGAATATTCTTTTGGATTCTACAAAATGTGACAAACATTAAATATCATAACTTGAAGACACCATAAACAAGGAAAAATGAAAATGAAGTCACAGTGAAAAAAACTATGCAGAGCTTCTGTCGACTCCAAAGTAATTTTTAACAATTATATTATTATGCACTAACCTCTTAATGCTAAAGTTATATCATCTGTTGTTTTCTTAGTCGGACAGTAAATAATGGTGGATCCATCTGTAGAATATTTTCCATTTGGACCTTTGGTCATGAGAGGTAGAATGTCAGCTAGAATATCCTTTATCTTGGGCTTCACTTCTAAATAGAGATTAGGTCGGTCAAAGCTTGTGATGGTCACCTCTGGTGATCTGAGTGTAGAAGAAATAACAGGAATAAGCAAATGGCATTCATTAGTAAAGAATATAGTATGTTAACCTAATATTCCAGTAATGTGGTGATTAGGTTACTCTCCTCACAAGCAAGTGATCCTGGATTTCATTCATATGAAGGATGAAATTTGGGTCAATTTAATTTTAGTGGACATTAACCCTTAAACAACGAAGATCGTAAACAGATAATGAGTGCCTTTTGTCTCACAATAACAGTGATCATCTACCTCCTGTATGCTGTATATGAAAGCCAGGATCTTTCCGTGCCATAATTTTTATTTAAGGTTGGCACTCAATTTCTGCTTGAGTGATTTATTGTGACTTGTGACAAAACCATCCTCACGTTGGTCCATCCCCACAGCCATCCTTCCACCAGTGGTATTTTTTGTCGTCGTATAGTAAGTACTGTATTGTATTAGGCAATTCCAATAAATTGTCATGCAGGAAGACTCCTTGCCACAGTGGTATAGCTTTGAAACCCAGAAAAAAAGTAAAATAATCGGGGAATCAGAACATGGGAATGAGATTGAAGAACTGGTAGATTCACTAAGTAAATTTGGAAATGATAGCTCATGTGTCAGCTTCATGGATACTGACAAACAAGTCATTAACATAGAAGTGCTTAAAGACCAGGAGGAAAGTGAGGTAGAAGTGCTTCTCCACATGTTCCATATGTCCCGGGTAGGATTGAATCACCAACACGTGCACAAGGTGTTTGTGGTACAGTAGAACATCGATTTAAAGCGATTCAATTTAAGATTATTGACTTAAAGCAACACCCACAATTAAGGATAATGTTTTAATTTCTATGTACATATCATGTGTCTGAGGTGTCTCCGTAGGTGTTAGCATATTAACGGAATTAATCTCTATTTAGCAAACTAGTTCACTAAATCAACTGAAAAATAATGGAAAAATTCCTTCCGTTAAATCGAGAGTTCATTACATCTGACTCCGTTAAATCGAGAGTACTGTAGTCTATGTAAAAAGCCACCATCACCTAAGGGTTAAACATCCTTTAACACAAAAATCAAGTCCCTCTTTAAACTTCACCTTTAATGTTTACTTGTGGTCATCCTAACAGCAATGTCAGGAATTGTTATACTGTACAGTAATATCTCCGTTAGCCGAGGTTGAAAATCAAGAGAATTTTCTGAAAATCCCCCCCCAAAAAATCTGAAATTATTCTCCAAATTTTTATTTCCAAGTGTGGGAGCAAATTCTGATTACGAAATAATGCGCTACCTGAAAATCTGAGAAAATGCCGAAAAAATATCTCCAAACCTTTCTGCTCCAGGCTTCGGGACAAAGGTTCTGAGCATCGGGAAAGATTGCATCATGCTTAGCCGCTTCCTAACGTGCTGGGTGTGTGGGGTGGGAAAACTGCATGGGTAATGGTGCAATTTTTCCACTTTGGGTCTAGGAACTAATTCAGAGGATGAAATAAAGCAACATCAGAAGAAACTGGCAAGAAAATAACCACACACTTTTTTTGGTACGGGCCTGGGAACCAAGATTCGTGGTAAATGGCGAAATATTGCGTCATGCTCCTGGGTCCTCTGTGCGAGGGTGGGGGGAGGCTTGGAAGACACTTGAATAACTTAAGTCGTAGGCTCATGTGCTATGATTGGTTAATGCTATCATGTGACCTCGTGGGATATCTGTGATAGGCTGAGGCATCTCATAGATGACTCCCCCCCCCCCCAAATCCCAGGCTGGCATCAGGACATACTTAGTTCATTACTTCTTTGTCACCAGCCACTCTAAAACGTTCATCTCTTGCTTGCTCCTATTTTTGTGTAGTTTCTTGTGCAGTACTGTACAATGGACGAGTTGACGGTTCTGGGTAAACACAAGAAATACACTCTGACACGTTCGTGGAGTGACATGGTATACAGTACAGTGGGGGTATGCTATAACGAACGGATCCTACTACGAATATTCCTATAACGAACGGTTTTACCTATAAAATCGAGAATGCTATAACGAACGAAACTCCTACAACGAACATTATTTATTTATTTATTTATTTTATTTATTTATTTTTTTTTACTAATTTATTGTTTTTTTATTACAAGTATTAATGATACTTATTATTTCAGGGGTTTAGATGCATATTTATGCACTTTTTTACAATTTTTACAATTTTATATTATATTTTTCAGTGTTAAGTGGTTGTATTTGGGGGCCTGGAACGGATTAATCTTATAACGAACGAATGCTATAACGAACAAGGTTCTAGAACCAATTAGATTCGTTATAGCATACCCCACTGTATATAATTTGTAATAAAAGCTTAAAGTCCTGCTATAATAGTCAAGATAAGTTTATTTCTCTAGAAAAAGGGCCGCCATTTGCAATGACGTCACTCCCTTCAAACTCATTGCTGCAGTCGGAGGTAGTAGAAAGGATCTTTGGAAAGGATGGCCTCTTCACACCCCAAATGCCACGTTCAGGTAAGTTTTAAGGATGTTTTTTTATGGTCTAAGTCATGGACATTTCGTAAGTGAAGAAATGTACCATGAAGAGCAGTTTCAAACATAGGGTGGATGGATATATGAGAGACAGGGGTTGGGTGTAAATGAGACTGCCCAGTTTGGGCAAGTTTTAAGGGTGTTTTTTTTATGGTCTAAATCATGGAC
Organism: Homarus gammarus; assembly: GCA_958450375.1. Lineage (NCBI taxonomy): Eukaryota > Metazoa > Arthropoda > Malacostraca > Decapoda > Nephropidae > Homarus > Homarus gammarus. The sequence continues at coordinate 101,853 of CAUDMG010003243.1, read as the reverse complement.
ATTTCGCAAGTGAAAAAATGTGCTGTGAAAAGCAGCTTCAAACATAGGGTGGATGGATATATGAGCGATAGGGGTTGGGTGTAAATGGGACTGCCCAGTAGGGGCCAATAGGCCCGCTGCAGTTTCCTCCATTCTTACGTTCTTTTGGATTAAAAACTCCCGGACTAAAAACTCCCATGTTCACACCAGCTCAGCTGTCATGTACTTTTCCCTAGTAGACTTTCTCTTTTATTTTCAGTGCATTTACAGAGTATATCAGTACTAGATGGAGATACGAGTAAATTAAGAAGTAATGAGATTGTCTGGACTTTGTTTTGATAATGCCTGATGCTAGGTAAACATGACAACATAGTGTTGTTATTGTTTTGATGATTCACTAATGAACCACTGGGATATATCATCATTAATATTAATTAATGGGTAAAATTTTTCTTTAACTACCATAAGTATTTTGGTGTTTAGATTCGAGATCATCTATATTGGGTAAATTTTAAGTTTTGGTCATCCCCGTACTTAGACATGCAGACTATGATTGTTTTTTCTGATGGTTTGCGATGTGTTATGAACGATTTAGACCTTCATTTATATCGGAAATCACTAGTTTTGAGTTACTACCCCCCTCCTTACCAATGTATGTTAAGCTAACCATAACTCATCATACCCTAACTTAACCTAGCCTAACATATGACTTGTATTTTCTTATGCGATCGAAAAATGTTTTGCGACATAAATACCGTAGATATAATGTGTCTTATTGTTTAAAGTAGGTGCTGGATTCTGTCATGGGGAAGTGTTATCGAGCAGCAAGTCTCCATTTTTTCTTATCTTCTTATCTTTCGGTACTGTGATGAATTGTCGGTACTCTTGCACATTGGCACGAAGCATCAACACCACTTTGTCCTTTGCTTGAACATTGTATATGGCCACAAATCCTGTATTTATGTGGTAACAACACATATTCCACAGCTGGCTGCTTCATGGTCTGTGGCTCGCCACAGCAAGTGATGTCACAACCAATAACAGAGCTTTTTGCACTTTTAACCCTTATGTTTTACCCTTTTTGGCTCAATTTATTTAAAAATATCATTACTGTTACCGCAAGCGGTACATAATTATGATGACATATAAACAAATGTTATGTTAGGCTGTAACTCACAATGTAGAGTGTTGAGATGGTTGAAGATGAGAGGCCCAGAAGGAGGTTGGAAGGTGTGAAGGGAGTTTGTTTATGTATAATTATAATCACCTGACTCAGCCATAGCTGACCAGCCAGGGGGCCAGACTATAGGGTGGGCATTTCAGTATAGCTACCCATATCTTAGAGTCAACACCTACCCTGGCTTCTCTGTAGACTTTCAACACATAAGTTTAACTAGTACTTATTGTGTACACAGGTAGACTGTGTCACTGTTTTTGTGTTAGACTAATTACATAGCCATGATTGTTATGTAAATATACATTGGATTAAACATTTATGTAAGAGTGCCTATGTATGACTTACTTGAAATACTAAATGAATTGTATTCAACAGGTTTGACCGAATTATAATGTTCGTGTACGATGTGAGAAGTATTATTCATCCTCTAACCGTCTGATTGGCGGTTAAAATTACCATAGTGAATTTAAGTGTTTTCTTTACCCATTGACCTGCCATCGGTAAACCACCAACCCTCTTGAGCAGTGAAAACAACGGCGCGTGAGATGGCGAGTGCTGGCATCTTTACTGTACAGTATTGGGGAGAGCGGTGTAAACAAGAGACTGATAATATACTACAGAGCAATAGTTTATCTGGGATTAAGTGTGGGATATCTGGGGGAAAGTTTATAATTGTTTGATAATGTTTTACTAACCCGGCACCAAATGAACCTAAATAATATGGGAATTACGGTGAATTGCATACTGTTGTTATAAAGGGATGGCGGACAGCTAAGATGGAGGAAGTGAGTTGTCCTCCCTCCTCACCTCCTTTCTCTCCCTGGCTATACACCAAATGTAAATTTGTACAGTATCTTAACCCTTTGGATGCGACATACGGGTAAACCCGCCCAAAATATTATATTAATTAAATGCGACAAGCGGGGATATCCCACGGCCTTGAAAAAACTTCCCCAAATGAGATGACATGCGGACATATCACAGGAACCTTCAAATCGCCACCACCCGCCCAAGTGAATGCAATATAGCTTATTTTTGTACTATTTTGTTTGATATTATCTGAATATGTAATACATATCTAAATTTGCTGTTTAGTAACCAAATTGATTAAATTTATTTGCCATATACCAGACATTGATTTATACCAATTTCCTGCATTTTTGGGTATAAATGTCATTTTTTCTCTAAAATTTGCACACATATGTGAATTTTTGTTCCAGATTTGGAAAATATACTAAAAGTTCTCTAGGAAAAACATATAGGAAATGTGATTATATGAAATTCATTTTTGGCAGGATAATTGACACTTTTCAGGAACCGGCGCGAAATTTAATTACGCACCTAAAGGGTTAAAATCATTCATATTTTATTCCTATACAGTAATTCATTCGTCGGTAATTTATGAGGAACCAGAAGGGGTTGTTCGATTTTGTTAATTTTACCACAGATGTTCTTATCATTATACAAATTATATATCATATTTTTTATTTTATTTAATACCTGCACTATATCCCTTCAACATAACATTTTAAAAGTCAGTATGGAGTAAGAAGGAGAGTGGTGGTGCTGTGAAGAGGGGAGGTGGAAGAGACCTTTGGGGGGAAAAACTGACCGTTCACCCAAAAAAAGTTTCATCTCCCACTCCTCTCCACCCCTGCCATTCCAACTTTAAATAATTTTTTTTTTTTTTTTATGAATTCATAAAGATATGTTAATTGTAATAATATGTACCCTTCATATACAGTACTATACAATACTTATTTTTAAAATGTATCAGCACTGTAATGATTAAATAAAAAAGTGGGAAATTTGTTAATGGCTAAGCCTACCCTCCACCCACCCTCCTCCCAGTGGAGTTTAGGTGAAAAAATTGCCTTATTATTTGGTTTGTCATATAATTTTGGTCAAATTACTTATTATATATTGTATTTTTTCTATATTGTATAACATTTTATATTGTAAATGATAAAACATACACCATAAGAGGCTGACCCTACGAGAATATGATAATGAATACAGGTAAATAAAATCATTGGTGAAAATGCCAGTGCCAGCTTGCCCCCTTCCCTGCCTGCCTGCTCCCTGTCTGCCTGCTGTCTGCCTCCCTCCCTGCCTGCTCCCTGCCCCCCCCTCACTCCCTGCCTGCTACCTGCCTCCCTCCAATTCACAGTGGCTAACACAAAAGACTGTAAACTCTAGATATGTGTGCATGCATGCATGTATGTGTGTGTGATGGTGTTGTGTTGGGGTATTAATTAATGAATAATAAATAAACAATATTTTATTGTTAATGACAGTACAGTAGTTTGATGAATAGTAGTGACCATAGTAGTACGCTACTATTCATCAAACGACTGTCATTGACGATACAATATTGCCGATTTATTATTCATCACACCCAAACACCCTGACACCAACCACACACCCCCCTATTGTATGACATAAATTGATGCATGGTTAACTGATGCACAAGTGTGTGACTGCGTGGTGGCAAATTAAAAGATCAGCTGTTGAGGAGCGGAGTGCTTGACAACACCTGTGCATGTTACAACTCGTTTCCACTCCATCTCTCTAATTACCCACACCTTTCTGCATTCTCACTCCATGTTTTAAAGTGTTAAGTAACATAATGTTGAAGGGATACATCATTGCTCATTTATGCTTACACTTCTCACAATCCCCCTAAAAAATACTGCACTTTAGCTTTTGTCTTTATTCAAAACACCTTCAGGTCATGAGACCCTCTAGTCCCCCATCCAACAATGGGTGACCTGACATTCCATCAGATGGTAAGTAATATGAGACCACTAATTACCCACCCTACCTCCACCTGACATTGTGGCAGGTCAGGTCAGCTACAGGAGACCCACTAATCCCCCACAGCTCCATGGGAGTTGAAAATACCAGTCTTTGCTGTAACACACAGCTTCATTCACTGCAGTCTCATATAGATTTTTTGTTTTTAAATATTTTTATTAAACCAAACTTTTAGATAAACTATTATGGATTATCCTAGTAAAGAAATGGAGTTTCTAACTTAATTAGAACTGCTTTTACAGACTCCGGTAGTTTAGACTCTTGTAAACTTTCCCTAGCACCCAGAAACATTCTGAGGATGTGGGCTAGTGTCTGTCTGTGCAAGATGTGCAGTTTAGACACTTAGAAACTTTTCCCAGTAACCAGAAGAATTTCCGGGGATGGGGGATTTATCCATGTTCGAGAAAATCATCTGGTTAACCAGAAATCTCTCACCCACGGAAGTGCTCTGCCCCAATTGTTCAGGCTGTAATTAGCAAATTATCCTTTGATCTGAAAATTTTGGAAAATAGAAAAGCCTAAAACCTATAACAACTTGGGCCTGGCAGCTCATTATATATTTTTTAACATTTCAGCCACAAAATCTCGAGACTTAATGACTATAAAGAATTGAACACTGCATGGGTTATAAACAAGGTCATAATGACTTTATTTTGAAACTTTATAAAAGTGCAGTACCCACCAATGTACAGTAGCTAAAACAACTATCTGTGCACACTTTGTGGGAAACAATATGAGACCATGGACGATAAATTTTGGTATATGAGGGCTGTCACTAGTCACACGTAAAATTTCGGAGCATATAGACTCCCACCTGCACAGATAGGTGTTCTAGCTACTGTACATATGCAACTGAAGTTTCAACACAAAATGACCAAATGTAAAGCCATACATGCAGATACACAGATGGACAAATACAATACCCTACTACAGTACAGTACTGTACAAGGGGTGTATATCCTTTTCGTATTCACAATGTAACATAAAATTAAGAGTATAACATGAAACATACCTTAGTCCAAGTGATGCACAAATGTCCTGGCGTACGCGATGAGTTGCAGTGGCTGTTACAGCTAGTATTGGGATTTTCGGGAAGTGCTTCCGCAAGGATCCAAGCTGCCTGAGAAAATATTTAATTCTCAGGCAATGGGTTGTTCATTTGCTATGTCCAATACTCATTCCTTATTTAAAGTACAGAGTTTCTACCTTACTTATAAGTCAACCACCAATATCAATCATCCAAATTGCACACTGGTAATGGAGCCAAGTCCAAAGGTTAAGCAATATTCACCCTTTTTTCAATAAGAAATAATGTTCTCCACCTTCCAGTTGTGATACAGTACAGGTCTGTCTTTTTTAAATAAGTGCTCAAAAACCTTAAACAATAGTTCTGTATAGCCTTTAATAAGCTATGACAAACCATCACCACTACCATTCACAGCCATTTTCTAAACTTCTGTGGGTTAAACTTGATTACCTGATGGCAGACCTCCAAGCCACATGATCTTTTGTAACCTCTCTTGTCAGGTTCTTTATCTCTGAGGTCATTTCTCACAACCTCTCCATGTCATTCTTGGCTTACCCTTAGTTTTCCTTCCCTCCACATTCAAACTCATTCATCTCTTGACCCAATTGGTCTCCTCCATTCTCTCCATATGCCTGAACCATCTCTACTTTCTTCTGAGCAAAACCTCACCAATACATGTACTTCAATATCCAACTGCCCTCTTTGCTTTGAACAGGGTTTCCTATCTCTCAACATTATAAAGCATGCATCTGACCATTGTCACTTCAGTTCACTCAAGCCTATACTGGACTGTGTATGTCATCCTCTATAACTGTCAATGTTTCATTGCCATACAACATCACACTTCTCACAAACCTGTAAGCAGTCCTAAAGTCATGTCCCCATTGACTGACACAGTGAGCTTCATCAACTGCAAAAAGGGAGATTCCTACTCTGTTGTTCAGGGTGGTCAGAACATCAAAACCAGCTGGCAAGAACAAATAAATGTTTTCTTATTTTTCATTATATTAGAAATTAAATAAAGTAAATGAAAAATTATGTAACTTATCACACATTAGAGATGTTACACTTACAAAAATTATCAGTGTATTCCTAAGAAAACTCAGAGCAAGAATGCTGTACCCGTAATTAAGAAAAAGACGGATCACACAACTGTTAATCAAGAACAAGGTACAGTATTAAGTTTCAAAAGGAATTCTAATTTTGTGCAAACTCCCAAAAAAAATTCTACTAGAAGACAAGCCAACCAGGGTTGCATACAGAGATTAAGAGTGCCAATCAGAGATCATCTTGCATAGCACATCAGCAAAAGTGAACTAAATTCTTTATCTGTTGGTTTGGCTGTGCACATGAAAGTGGGTTTTGAAATCATCCTTAAAACTATTACCGCACTGCAAAGTGATAGAATATAATAAATAGTGGATTGATCCTGATATCCCACTTCATTATTATTAACTCTGTATAGCCAGCAAGTCAAGAAGTCATAACCCCAAGCTCCAGGGTCCCAAATTGGGCCAGGTCCCCACTAGGTAGTAGGCAGCTACCAAACAGGGAGGTACTACTGCCTGGGAAAATATTAGAAGCATAATGTGTTGTCTAATGGTAGACCCTGCTGACATATGGCATTACGAAAATTGTGACCAAGTCCCAGTTTGCCGATCTGACTTCTGCCTCATTTACACACAATTGCGGGGTTTCAATTGTTTCTCTTTCTACTGACAACACAACATACTGTACATATATCGTTTTTCACTTTTGATATTTTTTCATATTTGTATTTCTTTATGGTTTATTATTATTATTATTATTATTATTATTATTATTATTATTATTATTATTTTTTATTATTATTATCATTATTTTATTATTTTATTTTAAATTTTGTATTTTTTATTATAAATTTTATTTACAGTACTGTACTATGAAGAATTATTATTATTATTATTATTACTACTACAGTATTACATTTTGGCCCCCAGGCCCCGATGTGGGTCAGAGACCTGTGCCCGGGTGGGCTAATCCCCATTAAAAAAAAAATGTGACTGGGGTCTACAGGGTGTCTCATAGCTCATGCACCATAGAAAAATCAATATTTTTTTATATTTCTCTTTTTCAGGTGAAGAAATCATAAGTTAAAAAAGACTGGTCAATGAGGACCATTTATGTGACATAAAAGCTTTTTGAACAATCTTGGAAGACTAAAGACTTTAGGTGACCCCAAAGGAACAAATCAAAAGGTGTGAGGTCTGGAGACCTTATTGTCCATTCAAATAGTTCTTTTCACCCAATCTTCATCAAATTGTTATGATTCCCTCACCTGAAAAGACTATTAATTTTCCTACTGTGTGCAATATATGAGACTCCCTGTATAATCTGAAAAAATTAGAAAATTAGATTACAGTACGTTAAACACCATGGTCACAGAGGATATCCAGTTGGTAAGAGGGTATCCTAAAATGGGAGAGAGATTTAAGAGTTTTGCTGGGAACATGAGACACTGACCTGTTTATTAACATTGGTTACAAAGTACTTAGAGCTGAATAACCACTCCAGATCCAACTCACCTCACCACCCCATAGGGAGGAGGGATAGATAGCGAGAATCACAGCAACGCTCCCTTACTCTGTTATGAAGTGAATCCACTTACGAGCACAGGGCAGGTCCCCACAACTCAAGATGTAATGCCTCAATACACTGTTTACACAAATACAGTCACTGAGTCAGAAGTAAGAAATTTGTTAAAAAAGCCACAGAGTGCTGGATTGACAGATGACTCCCTCATGCTCACACCTGCTAACACCTTATTAACTTTTTACCACACATAATACATGAAAACAAGTACCTACAGTACATGTACTCTCTGTCATATTTGAGTGTCATATCAAATTGCGATCACTCATGACACATATAAGAGGACATATCAAGTGGCCTGTGAACTTCACATTGTGAAGAGCCTCCCAGTGACATATACCCGTACTGTATACAGTAAAAAAAAATGTGGTTGTGTTCAAGAAGTGCATGCACATCTCTTAGCTAGCAAGTGACTGTAACCCAGGTGGTGCCAGTGTACCTGTGTGACCTCCTGTATGATAACTTCTAATTTCTTTTATCTATTTTCTTTGAATTTTTAAAAATTATTTACTTTTTTTTTAAATGACGTTTGTGTTATAATATAAATGTTTCAATTTATAGTTAGGTTTGTGAATCATTGGATAGGGTAAGAAGTGATTTTTCTTTTCTGCATTACATAAATTTGGAAGGGTGCTAACGGTGAGGCAATTGTTATCATACTGTATGGCTCCTGGCACTGAACCCAGCCTCTCAGGGCTAACTCCCCCAAATTCCTCCTTTTGGACACTTCTGTATCTTCAAAACCCTATCCATGTATAGTGAACAGATAAACAAACACTGTCCTTCATATATACAGTAGTACTATATAGTGAACCCTCGAAGATCTGGACTAAAAGGGGGAACCACCTGTTCAAGAAAGCTGGGCCGGTATACACAAAACTTTTTAAGTGCTAACACACAGTTGTTAAGATTGACATTTTCCTGTTAAGCACTAATAGTACATACACAAAACTTTTAAGGGCCTTAATAATTCTGATAAGTTAAAAGAACCCTGGAGCACTTTTAAGTCCTGTAATAGTTGTCTGTTAGTTGATACCATGGCGAACCAACAACAACATCAGCGGCGGCAACGCATTTGTCAGGAAAGGAGAGATATATTTAATGAATACAGTATAGTGATTCTGAAGTCATAATGCAATACTGACTGGACCATGCAGGTATCAGGGCAGTGACTGATTTAGTGAGGGAAACACTACAAAGTAAAACTGGGAAGAATAGGGCTCTAACCCCAGAGATGAAAGTGGCCATAACCTTGCATTATTTAGCGACTGGAAGAATACAACTGTGGAGCAGTGATGATTTTGGAACCACTCAGCCTACTATCAGCCTTACTATAACTCAGACACTGAATGCACTAACTGAACCAAAAATTTTTTGTTAGTTTGTAAAGTTCCCACTCACCCAGAGAAAAATTAAAAAAAAAGCAATTGACTTTCATGGTGATTTCCAACCATGCCCTCTTTTTGTCTTTATTATTCAGTAAAGGCTTGAAGCGGCCATGAAATACAGTACATTATTAACTTTTTCTCTTCAATGACATCCACCAATAATAAAGTCCAGTCTGTTGTCCAGTTGGGTTTCCTTTTCTTTCCTGGAGTTGAGACTTCTATTTCCGTGATGTTCATCTTGTCTGCTCCTCAATAAAACGTTTGTTTACAAACAGCACGGCAAGGCCAAGCCACTGATCACTATCCTTGGTTAATGTATCCTCCTTCAAACTACATAGATTAGATTTATTTAGTATTTTAATGATCAAAAAGTAAATATAAGTAAATTTTGAAATAAATCTTCATTGAGGTTATTCAGCCATAAGACCATTTTACATGATGAACTCCTGCTATCCTTAGCGCTGTTTAGCAGTACTTAACAAACACCTGTTTGTGCAGTAAAAATTTGCACGTTAAGCTTTGTGTATAACCTTTAAATTTTACTGCTAGCTAACAGAACTATTACAGGTACTCCTCGACTTACGACCTACTTGACTTACGACCACCCGGACATACGACCGCCTCAGTCGTACCAAATATTTTTTAAATTACATACAGTGAACCCTCACTTTACGCGGTCAATTGAACCCACGGCGGCCCGTTTAAAGTGAGAAACGCGTAAAGTGAACAACATAACATATGGGATTAATTGAAATAGAGACCGGGCCGACCCCCAAACTCCACTTTTTCAGACACAATACCTACGTTGTAGTAAAAATAACTTCATAATTTTATGATGGTATGCACACACAATTAATAATTAAGAGAAATATCAATAATATTAGGTTTTTTAACACTTACATTAGTAGAAAAGATGGCTGGGCACACGGGGATGGTGGGGGTTGGTTCCGAGGCAGAGGGCAGATTATTGGCCCTCACCTGTATCACTTGTATCAATTGTATCACTATGCACCACAGAGGCTTGCAGGGCCTCTTTGTCAAACCCCTCAAAGTCCATATAAGTCCATATCCTCACTATCACTATCACTGACTTGGGCCGGCTGTGGTGGGTGGCGGGTGAAGAACTCGGTAATGTTTTGATGACTGGGCGACCTTGTGCTCACCCTGCTTGCGCCGCTCTCTGCGTAAAAGGGTACACACACCGCGGAAAGTGAGCATTCCGTGTTTGGCAGGGTACCGCGTAAACGTGGAAACGCGTAAAGTGGGACCGCGTAAAGAGAGGGTTGACTGTATTTTTGAGTCCCGACGTTAGTGATTGTGCTGTGTACTGAGAAAAAAAAAATTTTAATTTCATTTAAAATGGCTGGCAAGCGTAAAAGTGAGAGTTTTGTGGTGCTGAGAAGAAAAAGAGACACCCATTTTAGATTGTCTATGTATTATTTTCGCATTTTCGACTTACGACCTGGATTTGGGTCCCTAACCCCGTCATAAGTCGGAGACTGCCTATATGTCATTAGCAGATAAGTTTTGTGTATACCGGCCCTGATTGTCCAAATCTTCCAGAAAATGTACTACAGTCATGCGCCGGTTAACGTCCAAGCCGAACAACGTCCAATCGCATATACATCCTTGGCCCCCCTCTCCAAAAAAAAAAAAAAAAAAAACACTTCGGTGACGCCTGCTGGACCACCACTCCATGACCCCCTGACGGAGACACAATGATCCTTCCCATACTGGCAAGATATTATGTGTTAAAGGAATATCCTTCCTTAGGCTTTAATAAGCATTTGCCTACAGGTGTAATGTTAACCTACATCTATTGAGGATAAAATCTTTCACCTACAAATTGACAATAACACATTTGCTGTAATCAGGCATATCTAGTTGCCTCAACAATTGCAACCCCAGTTGAAATTGGGGTTGCAATTTCAAATTCTGTGTCATTACTGAGAAATAACGAAGTCTCTGGTGCACTGCACTCTAAGATTAAGAGAAAACGGACTCAGGCGTCCTGAAGCGAGAGAAAACGGACTCCTATGATGGGGGACACAAGCACACACACATGCCACTCATACTGACAGACTTGACACTCACTTACTTAACAAGTTTTACCAACCATTAGTTGTGTACGTTATCTAGTGAATTTACTCAATATTGTACAGTACAAGTACACTGCAATACAGTGGTCCCTCGGTTAACAATGGACATAAGTGCCAACCTGTACTGTACATGTACTAAAATTGTTATGTCTATGGAAAATATAAATTGTTTATACAGGTATTCCAATAAATCACTATCTTACAAGAATCCCAGCAATGTAAGTTATATTCACCCAGGTCGTTTGGGTGGCAAATTATGAAAAGAGCTTAGTCACTCTTAAGTAATGATAAATAAACACGCAGGCCTTCAGCGCCAACTGTCAAATCTTATCTCAAATAAATAAACAAACATCAGACACACTGTGACCTCACCTCCCGCAACCCCCCCCTGCTCCCCCCACCCTCTTCCCATGCTTGCTGGCTACCTCCCTCCTTGTGTTCCCAGACAAAAGATTGGCGATTTCTTTATGTTTATTTTATATAATATCCCAGGCTAAAGTTAGGATAATATAATTTGCCTTGCTGAAATCTTTGCAAGACAGAGATTAATTTAAATATAAGCGTCATATAAATTTTTTCAACTGTTTTTTTGGGTAGACTTACATAAATTTCTTCATTTATTTTCATCCATTTACATGCACACACCATATTAATAAGAACGTAAAAGAAATAAATGACCTTAGTGCAAAGCTGGAGTTTACATGTACTAATTTGATTACGGTACTAAAATTGTTATGTCTAGTGCAAATTACAGCATGTTTATATTCAAATTAATCAGCACCTTACACGAATCCCAACAATGTTAATTATATTCACCCAGGTCAATTCGCTGGCTTTTTATAAGAGAGAAGCTTAGTCACTTAAGAACTGATAAATATACACGCGTTTGACCTGGGCCAACTGTCAAACATACTACCTCCCCTCCCCCCACGCCCCCTCGCTCGCTGTCACCCTCTCTCTCCCCCATCTGCCCAGTGTTGCTGGAAACCTTGTAAAACAGTGAATAATTTTAATATAAACGTCATGTATTTTGCACAAGAGATAAAAATTAATCACCTGTATCACATTACAGTAGTGATTTAAGAGTAAAAGTGTATATGTACGTATATAGTATTCCACATACATGTAAATATAAATACAAAGTTTATGTGATGATCAGACAACGTCCATTTCGGTTAACGTCACATTTCCAAGAACGTATCTAGGACGTTAACCGGCGCATGACTGTAAATGTATAAAAATGATAAATAATGATACAGTATATAAAACACCAAAAATATAGTACATAATATGCTGACCACTGGGGTTAGTTATAAAGACCTTTTCCTGCGAAAAAGCCATAATTTTAAGCAATATATTACTGTACTCATTTTGTACTCAAATGTACTACACTAAAGGACTAAAATTTTTATCTCTTGTGCAAACTATGCAATGTTTATACTGTACAATGCAAGGATTCCAGCAATGCAAGTTGCATTCTGCTAAGTCTAGTCTTTGACACTGTATAAGATAAAACTTAAAGCCTAAAACTACCTTAACCCTGGCTGGGAGGAGGGGAGAGGGGAGGTGAGATATTGACAGCCAGGAAGGGAGATTACCAAGTGCGTAGTTATCAGTCAAATATAGGGAGTTAAGTTTTTCGCTTAAAATATGTCATTGAATTGACTTAGCAGAATATAACTTACATTGCTGGAATTCTTGTAAGATAGTGATTAATTTGAGTACAAACATCACATACTTTTCACTAGACATAAAATTATTAGTTATTAACTTAGTACTGTACTGTACATTTGAGTACAGGTTTACCTTTAGGACAATTATTTCTTTTACTTTTTTTACAATATGTATTTAGGATGGCGCGTGCATGTAAATGAATAAAAATAGATGAAGAAAGTTACGAATATCTACCTGAAAATTTGAGTTAAAAAACAACCATAGCACCTAACAGCTTGGCCCAGTAGCCTGGTGGTTGCAGTGACGAGTCTAACCTGGCTACAATGCCATGATTAATCACTATAAAGCATTATTGTATCAGTAAACTCTAATAATAACAGTAAATCCAGTGAAATATTGCAGGGAGGGAGGAGAGTTAAGTGTAGATGACACTCAACTAGCAATCACTCGACTCACTCACTCACTCCCCTTACCCGTACCAGTCGCCAGGCGTACGATCGAAATCCATACGTAAGAAATACATACAGTTGGTCCTCCTATTACGCGGTCCCACAATCCGCGTTTCACCGTTAACGCGGTGCCTTGCCAGAACCTAACATTTTCACATTCCGCGGTCGTGAACCCCATTACGCGGAGAGCGGCTGGCAAGCCGCGCCATTTTTGGATCCAAACCTCCCGCCATCCGCCATGTTGTGTAAGAGGCGCGAAAATGGTGCGCACAAGGTCACCCAGTCATCAAAACATTACCGAGTTCTTCACCCGCCACCCACTACAGCCGGCCCAAGTCAGTGATAGTGATAATTATAGTGAGGATATGGACTTATATGAACTTTGGGGGGTTTGACAAAGAGGCCCTGCAAGCCTCTGTGGTGGATAGTGATACAATTGATACAAGTGATACAGGTGAGGGCCAATAATCTGCCCTCTGCCTCGGAACCAACCGCCCATCCCCGTGTGCCCAGCCATCTTTTCTACTAATGTAAGTGTTAAAAAACCTAATATTATTGATATTTCTCTTAATTATTAATTGTGTGTGCATGCCATCATAAAGTTAAGATAATATTTTTACTACAGCATAGTTGTGTGTCGTCAAAAAGTGGAGTTTGGGGATCGGCCCGGACTCCATTTCAATTAATCCCATATGTTATGTTATTCACTTTACGCGTTTCTCACTTTCCGCAGTACCCTCCGGGTTACAATAACCGCGTAATACGAGGACCAACTGTATCTTGTAGTCTAATTAAACGGTGACAGGCACAGTGATAAACAAATTATATAACCCATGCATTTACTTACGATAACATAATAATAAACTGCATCATTACTAGACTGAATGAAATATTCCCACAAACAACAATTGACAACTGTTTGTTTCCCACCTCCTCAGGCACCTGTGTCCAGCGCAACTGACTGGTCAACCAGCGCCCACGGGCCTAAAATGTTCTTTGCTCTGTTTTGGGAATGCTTCTTAGGGAGGCTTCTTAGCCCAGAACCCCCCCATTTTTTCCCAAAGCCGGATTTACCGGGTCTGGATCTTCGAGGTTTACTTATACAGTACTCACTAAATTATAAGCAGACTAAAATTATTTGCATTTTTTTTTTCTATACTTTTCATCAGTATGCATGAGTGACCCTTGCAGTTAGTCGGGTGTGAAAATGACAGACCTCTATGAACTGAGTAGCCTAATATGAAACCTCTCATGAACATACGAGGCCTCACACTTAACTTTTCCCATGAAATGCAGTCCAGAGACATGCATCTTGCCTGTGAGGTTCAGTTGCTGGTTATAAAGTTGGTCCTGCTTAAAACTTTGTAACTGAGCCAAAGCAAGTGAAGAGCAAGTTGCCTGTGAACTGTGACAACCAGGGTTCATTGGCTACCTGCCTTTCGCTGCTTCTTCATATCCTTTTAAGGACCGAGATTGTTGTACACTAGATGGCTAATTTTTGGGTTAACCCCGGCCTCCATTGGTTAGAGATTCACTGGCTTCTGAAATTTCCAATATTTGCCAGGCATACTCAAGTCATTCAAGACAGGTTAAATTATAGAGAACACTTCTCCTGTGGGAACAATTGTAAACAATCTACTGTATTTACAATATTAAATGTAATGTGTGAATGTAAAAGAAAAACAAACTTACCATCAACATATTCTGGTGTTACATAAATGATTCTGTAAACACCAGCAAGCATATCTGCACACACCTCTCTATTTTTTTGTGCACTTCCAAGAAAGCAGGCTTGGATATTGCATGCCTGAAAACAAAGGGAAATGTTTTAAACATCAAGTTAGCTACGGTTTTTGTAACATAGAATTTGGGGAATACAATGTAATTGTAAAATCCTTTTCATGATAAAAAATGACTGGATAGGCATGAAAGCCACCTCTCTCAAACTGAAAGTGCCAGAGCACAATGGTAGTGCTTTTATGATATTATCTTTCTACCTACTGTATTGCCCAATCCTTAATTTCCTGGGGGAAAAGGATTTCCTAAAGATGTGGATGCTGCTCGTTAAGGCCATGAAGACTTAAGAGCTTTTAAATAATCACCCTAATGACCATTCTTTGTCATCATCAATCACAGAAAATATCATTCTAGGTATCAACCAGCCATCAGTGTTCTTATCAAGCTAAATCTTGGTGCTGCTGTTCCACACAAGAAGACTGGACAAATGAGCTATCTACTCTCTTTCAATTACAAAAATGGATTTTAGAGTCAAGTCACAAATTACAATCTACAGTCTTAGAATATAAACCAAGAAACCTATACAAAATCAGTCATGGAAGGAAAAGGAAAATGATTAAAAGAGCGTACCCAAATAAGTTAGGATGATATAAGGTTATGGGGAGCGTCTAGCTGAAAATACAATGAAAATCAGAAAATTACGAAATTATCCAGAAAAATTCCGAGGAAAGCTGTTGCCTATGGCTATCTGCTGGAGTATTTTGATTGCATAATTCGTTAAATTTATGTAGCTATGCGTAATTGTTCTTCCCCCCTTCATTAAGAGGACCCTTTTGTTTATGTAGCAAAGGTTGTAGAAAGTAATACAATCACTTGGTAAAAATTAGTATTTGGCAACTTTCTCAGCTAGCTAGTAGTAGGACCAGAGTCTTGTACACCGCAGTTACACACAAAAGTAGAAAGGGAGAGGATCGACTGTCTGTAGCTCTCGCGCCACCCTATCGGCTCGTATCTCAGAAAGAGTTTTTCTAACCTTCAAATTCCTAAGTCTCAGCCATTAATGGGCCGATTCTAATAACAAAAAAAATAAGTAGTAGAATAACATATTGTGCATAGCTGAACATAAAGATTTTCTTTATATTTGGCTTGGTTTATTATTTGCTGATTTATCTTTATAAATACTGTATTTGGAGGAAAAAATGGTAAGTTAGGAAAAAAATTTATGCACTCAAAAGAAAAGCGAAAATCAGAAATATTTATGTCATGCTCAAGAGGAATAAATTACCTATACTCCACATGAATTTCAACATAATCTAGCAAAAAATTATGGAGAAATAGGATTTTGAAAATTTATAAATATATAATGTAAAAATCAGGTATCAGGGATTAGGCAGAACTGATTCAGGAGTATAGCAACAATGTATCTGGTGTCCTTAATTGCTGACAGGAAATTGATTTATCAATTATTAACGAATTTTGTGCTTCAGCTGGACGCTCCTCTTAAACCTACTAACAGTTAAAAATTAATCACTTACAAGCACTATGCCTTTCATACTACCGTTCCACAGCCATGCCTAATTAATCACAAGCCCAGTAACCCAAAATATTTACCACACAAGTACACTCGCTGCTTACCTTCAGAGCCAACACCTGGTCCTGCATAAGAGAAATCAGTGGAGATACTACTACTGCTACTCCACCACTGTACACTGCTGGGAACTGATAGCACAGACTTTTTCCATATCCAGTTGCCATCACTACACAATTGTCTTTACCCTAGAATAAAAAATATTTAATGTTAGATAAGTCTTTAATATCCATTCACTTTATGTTACAAATTGAAGGGGTGTTTGTGGTGTGAAAGCATATTACCAGTTCCCCATATAAAAATATTAATGTAAAAAATTGAGTAAACAACACAGTAAATACATAATATTAATATATACTCTAGAGGCACTGAAAGTCTCCAGGACAGTAACTGGTTGTGTTCTAAAATTTCATATTGACACAATGTTATAAATGGTATTAAGATTCACAAGCCAACCCACAAAAGCCAATTTCACCTATAATTAAACTGAAAATTGCTCAACATGTAAAATTCAGTTGTTAGGGGAAACCATACACTTTCACAATTATGCCATGTCAAAGGTTCACATGATGACCTGGAGCCTAACCTACATGAGTCACACCCATATTATGGTGTTTGTGTAGTTTACATCGTAAATTTATTTTTTTGTCATTACAACAATCTCAAAAAGGCTAATATAAAAGATATCCCAATTGATCAATGAAGAAACATATTTCATGTATTGGTCAAAGGCTGAAAATGGTCAAGGACCTGATGGTTCCCAAGTCAACCCAGAGTAAAAATTCAGGTAGAGGAGAAGAAGGGAAAAAATTCATATGTTCCAAATTCATTATCATCAACATCACCAATCTGTGACCAATTTTGGTTTAGCATGGGTAGAGGGCTCATTAGCATGATTGAAAAAGGCTGCTATACTAGGAATGTATTCTAACCAACCCTACGAAGGTGCTAAGGGTGTAAAGCATGATTAGGGAACATGTACAGGCATCCCCCGCGTTACGGAAAGGGTTCCGCCCCTGGAAAATTGGCCCCTCGTGGCGATGCCACGCTTGGCGGTAGCAAACACCAAGAAATCCACACCAAACAAATTATCATTTTTTACAAAAAATTTTAATTATATATAGTGATTTTTTTTTAAATTGTTAAAATTTACCCCAATTTCCGTGAGGGCAGATTTACGGGCCGTAACGCGAACGTATAGGTCATAATTTACAAATTCCGTAAGAGCGAAATTCCATAACCTGGGCTTCCGTAACGCAGGGGCTGCCTGTATAAATAATATCTCCGTTAACCAGAATCCCTCATACCCAGAACTCTCCAATAGCTGGAATTCAAATACTATGCTCATAATTTTTCTGGAAAATTCCCTAAATCCCAAGTTTGGAACAAATTCCAGTGTTGAAAATCAGGAGCATTTTCTGAAAATTGTTAAAAAAAAAATTTAAATCTATCCAAATTTTTATTTCTGGGTCTCGGAGAAAATATTGATTATGAAATAATGCACAATTACCAGAACATCTGAGAAAATTGCAAGAGAATCACTCCAAACCTTTCTGCTCAGGGCCCGGGGACAAGTGTTCCCTGTGTTATGAAAGTTTGCATCATGTTTAGCCACATGCTCACATGGTTGGTGCATGGGTGGGAAAACCAACGGCTTGGGTAACGCTGGATTTTTCTGCTATGGGTTTATTTATAATTACTGTACAAATATAAATATTTCTTTAAATGTACATAAATTACTAAATATGTAAAATAATGCAGTAATAAATCAATGTAATTCTGAGCTGAGCTAAAGAGGCAAAGGGTGAGGTGATGAAGTCAGGTGGTGAGGTGACATGCCTAAACACTTACACAGCACACACATTAACAGCACTACTAAACCTTTGTCTTATAACATTTTACTTTATAATTTATATTTTAAAATTAATTAATACATGATGGCTCGATTTGGCTACTTTTGCACTTAGACAGCTGATCATCGAATAAACCAGGGCATATAGAGACACATTATACACTAGTGATGTCACAAAACTTTGCAACTGCAACCACAACTGCTGAACAACTGTATAAATTATCACAACCTGTACTCAAATGTACTAAGTTAAATACTAAAAGTTTTATGTCTCGTGCAAACTATGGGATGTTTATACTCACATTAATTGCTATCTTGCAAGAATTCCAGCAATGCAAGTTATATTCTGCTAAGTCAAGTCAGTGCCATTTTATAAGTAAAATACTTAAACTCCCTGCCTTTTATAATCCTTGAGCCACTGACAACTAAGTATGTGTTAATCTCCCCTCCTGGCTGTTAACACTCCACCTCCCAACCAGCAGGGGATTAATGGGATGAAGGTTGCTCAAGGCCTACGCCCGTATTATTAAACAACATCTTCCCTTGAAGAGGGTCGTCATGTTTCAACCCGAGTTTTAAACTAAAGGAGTCCTAAGGGACACCGCAGTACTGTACTTAACGGGGTGGTATAGCGGTAAAATTAACTAATTCCAATATTATAAATTAATTTTATTGGAATTAGTTAATTTTACCGCCACACCACCCCGTTAAGTACTGTACTGCGGTGTCCCTCAGGACTCAATTATTTTAAAACTTGGGTTGAAACACGACGAACCTCTTCAAGGGAAAATGTCGTTTAATAATATGGGCGTTAAAGTTTTCTCTCAAAATTTCACAGACTTGATTTAGTAGAATATGACTTGTATTGCTGGAATTCTTGCAAGATAGCAATTTATGTGAGTATAAACATCCCATTGTTTGCACAAGAGATAAAATTTTTAGTCCTTTAGCATTGTATATTTGAGTACAAAATGAGTACAGTAATATGCTGCTCAAAATTATGGCTTTTTCACAGGGAAAAATCTGTAAAATTAGCCCCAGTGATCAGGATATTATGATATCAAATGTTACAAAGTATTTTAAATAAAATCTTTGTTTAGTTCTGTACAAAGAGACTTGGGGATAAAGTGTAATAATTTGAGCTTATTAATACCAGTACCCTTCATATACAGTAAATACTTATTTTTTACCTTATTATTCAGCTTGACATTTAAGGATATCATATTGGAAACATCTCAGAGAATTTATTCATGTCATTATTGTATCAAATACATCTCTCTAACACAAATATAAGTTTATAACAAATGTTGTGAGGAAGAGAGGGAAGGATCCATTGAAATGTGACCCCCCCCCCCCCCCCCTGAAAAGGGTCGTCTCTCACTGATTGTTTGTCAGTAAATACTGCCTCATTCATGATACAATATTGTTTATTTGTTCTCCATTAATTAGTAAAGATAAGGTACTGTAATAATCTGTGCTTATTAATGCCTGTACCCTTCATATACAGTATACAGTACTCTGAGTACTATGTATATACCTCCTAGGTAAAAAATAATGTCATTCAAGACATCTTCAGGTCATAAGACCCACTAATCCCCCACCCAACAATGGATGACCTAACATTGCATCAGGTCAGGTAAGTAACATGACCTAATAATCTCCCATTCAACCTCCATCACAAGTGTTAAGATGTGATTACAGTTATATATTACAGTGAGTTTAACAAAGTGTCTGCCTACTCAAGGCTAAAGATGACAGGATCTACTGGCGAGTACAATATATACAGTAGTACAGTGGGGTATGCTATAACGAACGGATTCTACTACAAATATTCCTATAACGAACGGTTTTACTTATAAAATTGAGAATGCTATCACGAACACAACTCCTACAACGAACGTGGATGAATATGGGACTATTTCATCTGGCGCATGAATATTGTTGTACCGCGGCTCACAGCAAGAGCGTCAGGCGCCATATTGGTTCATTGTGTAGTCAGTGCACCACTGAACTTGTTGAAATTTCGTCTTTTGATGTGGAAATTCGTGTTTTTTTTATAACTACACCCACACCCCACAACACCTACACCATCACCACCCACACACACCCCCTCCAAAATCACACCACCCAACATCACACACACCCCCAACACACTCCAGGTTGTAGATTCCACTAAGCTCCTCGGCGTCACCATAGACAACAAACTAAATTGGAAACCACACGTCAGTGAAGTTGTCAAATCTTTCAGTTTCCATCTCCACCTCCTCCGCCGACTCAAGTCCCTCGGAGTTCCTGCCCCCGAGCTCCTCGGTGTTTACTCAAGCTCGCCTATGCCTCCCCTACCTGGTCTTCCTTCTTAAATGCCACACAACGTAAACAGAGGGCATGCAAGATTATTCTTTCCCCTTCCTACTCCACATATCAAGAAGCGCTCAACACACTGATCCTCTCGGCTCTCACTGACCATCACCACGACCTCATCTGCAAATTTTGTGAGAAGCTTCTGCACCATCCTCGACACCGGCTCCTACTACCACCTGAGATCCCTCGCCCGAGAATTGCTGATCGACACCACAACCGCATCCAGCCCATACGAGCACGAACTGATCGCTATAAGAACAGCCCAGTCCCAACCATTGAAAAAATTATCAAAAACTTGCAATCAACCAGTGTATTCACTCCCAGTCAATCTTACTTTTTGCACTGTCACTATGATGAAATGCCCTGTAGTTTGAGCTTCTCCCCACCTAGTTATAATATATCATATTTGTATCACTTATGTTACTTGTATATTATTTGTAAATCAAGAGACCCATTCCCAAATTATGTAACTGCATATTTTCAGCCTTCCGGCTGCCATGCTCTTTCTATAAACAGTTAATTATTAATTTTTATTATTATTATTACACACACACACTCCAACAACCACACACATGCCCCCCATTCATACCCTCCAACAACACACACACCCCCATACATACCCTCCAACAACACACACCCCCCCATACATACCCTCCAACAACACACACACCCCCCCATACATACCCTCCAACAACACACACACCCCCCATACATACCCTCCAACAACACACACCCCCCCATACATACCCTCCAACAACACACACCCCCCCCATACATACCCTCCAGCAACACACACCCCCCCATACATACCCTCCAACAACACACACACCCCCATTCATACCCTCCAACAACACACACACCCCCATTCATACCCTCCAACAACACACACACCCCCCCCATACATACCCTCCAACAACACACACACCCCCCATACATACCCTCCAACAACACACACCCCCCCATACATACCCTCCAACAACACACACACCCCCCCATACATACCCTCCAACAACACACACACCCCCCATACATACCCTCCAACAACACACACCCCCCCATACATACCCTCCAACAACACACACACCCCCCCATACATACCCTCCAACAACACACACACCCCCATACATACCCTCCAACAACACACACACCCCCCCATACATACCCTCCAACAACACACACACACCCCCCATACATACCCTCCAACAACACACACACCCCCATACATACCCTCCAACAACACACACACCCCCCCATACATACCCTCCAACAACACACACCCCCCCATACATACCCTCCAACAACACACACACCCCCCATACATACCCTCCAACAACACACACACCCCCATACATACCCTCCAACAACACACACACCCCCCCATACATACCCTCCAACAACACACACCCCCCATACATACCCTCCAACAACACACACACCTCCCATACATACCCTCCAACAACACACACACCCCCCATACATACCCTCCAACAACACACACACCCCCCATACATACCCTCCAACAACACACACACCCCCATACATACCCTCCAACAACACACACACCCCCCCATACATACCCTCCAACAACACACACACCCCCATACATACCCTCCAACAACACACACACCCCCCATACATACCCTCCAACAACACACACACCCCCATACATACCCTCCAACAACACACACACACCCCCATTCATACCCTCCAACAACACACACACCCCCCCATACATACCCTCCAACAACACACACACCCCCATACATACCCTCCAACAACACACACACCCCCCCATACATACCCTCCAACAACACACACACACCCCCCATACATACCCTCCAACAACACACACACACCCCCCATATATACCCTCCAACAACACACACCCCCCCATACATACCCTCCAACAACACACACCCCCCCCATACATACCCTCCAACAACACACACCCCCCCATACATACCCTCCAACAACACACACACCCCCCATACATACCCTCCAACAACACACACACCCCCATTCATACCCTCCAACAACACACACACCCCCCCCATACATACCCTCCAACAACACACACACCCCCCATACATACCCTCCAACAACACACACACCCCCATACATACCCTCCAACAACACACACACCCCCATACATACCCTCCAACAACACACACACCACCATTCATACCCTCCAACAACACACACACCCCCATACATACCCTCCAACAACACACACCCCCCCATACATACCCTCCAACAACACACACACCCCCCATACATACCCTCCAACAACACACACACCCCCCATACATACCCTCCAACAACACACACACCCCCCATACATACCCTCCAACAACACACACACCCCCATACATACCCTCCAACAACACACACACCCCCATACATACCCTCCAACAACACACACACCCCCATACATACCCTCCAACAACACACACACCCCCATACATACCCTCCAACAACACACACACCCCGACATCACACACAACCCCCGACTTCACACACACACTCCAACAACCATCCACACACACCCCAACATCACACCCCCCACACACACTCACTCCAACAACCACACATACACCCCAACATCACACCCCCATCACACACACTCTAACGACCATCCACACACACACTCCAACAACCATCCACACACACACCCTCCAACAACCATCCACACACACACACCCTCCAACAACCATCCACACACACCCCAACATCACACCCCCCCCACACACACACCCTCCAAACCATCCACACACACACCCTCCAACAACCATCCACACACACACCCTCCAACAACCATCCACACACACCCTCCAACAACCATCCACACACACCCCCCAACATCACGCCCCCATCACACACACTCCAACAACCATCCACACACACACACCCTCGAACAACCATCCACACACACCCCAACATCACACCCCCATCACACACACTCCAACAACCATCCACACACACACCCTCCAACAACCATCCACACACACACCCTCCAACAACCATCCACACACACACACCCTCCAACAACCATCCACACACACCCCAACATCACACCCCCCCCCCCACACACACACACACACACACACACACACACACACACACACCACCCACACATCCCCAACAAGGGAATTAAGACAGCAAGTATGAGTCGTGAGGGTCTTATTGTATGACAAATTTGAGTGTGTGTGACTGCGTGGATGCATGTGTATGACTGTGTGGTAGCGAGTTAAATGCCAGCTGTTGAGGAGCGCTTGGCAACACTCATTTCCACTCCATCTCTCTAATTACCAGCACCTTTCTGCATTCTCACACTATATTTTAAAATGTTATGTTACGTAATGTTAAAGGGATACAACTTTGCTCATTTATACTTATACTTATTACAAGACATCATCAAGTCATGAGACCCAATCCCCCACGCAATATCATATAGATTTTTTGTTTTTAAATATAATTATTTAACCAAACTTTTAGATAATCTATTCTGGATTATTGCAGTAAAGAAATGGTGTTTCTAACTTAATTAGAACTGCATTTATGGACTCCGATAGTTTAGACTTAAGGAAAACATCCCTAGTACCCAGAAACATTCTGGGGGGGGGGGTGGGCTAGTATCCGTCTGTGCAAGATGTCTAATTTAGACACTTGGAAACTTTTTCCAGTACAGTAAAGCCTTGAATAACGATGGTAATGTGTCCTCCAATATTGCAGTGTAAGGTGAATCATTAATTACTATTAAAATAAAGCAATAATAATGATATGCATTACCAAGTGTGACCTTTTCATATTTTGTTTTCCTTTTTACCCTCTTTTCCCCAAAAACAATACAATTAATGAAAAATGTAAACTATATTCTTTAAATAATGTTTATGAATGGACCTTATACAATATAAATTAATAATAATAAGGTCACACAAGAGGAGATGGGACACCATTGTTGTTGTCAGTGTTTACACCCATAATGTCAGTTATCCATCTGAAACTGAAGAAAATAAGACCCTGGTTGTTGCTGTAGTAAAATTAATGTAAACAAATATGCATGTTATAATTAATGTTACTTAATGTACAGTAAAAGTAACCACTGATGTTAAAGAAAAAAAAGAGAGTGATAGTGGAACAGCAATGTATACAGTACTTGCGCCTTCAAGGAACCACGTCATTTATCTTATTAAGAATATGTACAAAAGATTCATTATTGTTTATTACTGAATATGTATTTGATTGAATTAATGTTTATATATGCAAAATGAACAATGCAATTCATTAATAATACATAAAATATTAAAATATACAAGAGGAGATGAGACGGCATTGTTTTCATGAGTGTTTACACCAGTGAGTCGGTGACGATGGTTCTACATAAGAAACTGAAGAAAATAAGACCCTGGCTGTAGCTGTAGTAAAATTAATGTAAAAAAGATTTATATGTATGTTTTAAGTAATGTTATTTAATGTTAATAAATGGAACAATAGAAGTAGCTAACCATTAATGGTAAAGAAAACTAAATGGATTGGGAATGCCATCGTATGTAAGTGCATACATACATGTGAAAACATTGTCATTTCTCTACATAAGACTATGAAAGCAACACTTATTACTGTTCATATATGTTTTAAATAATACTTACTAATGTAAAACAAAAATTCTACTCACAAATGGTGGTAAAGTCTAAGACATAAGGAGAGCCAATGAATGTTGTGAGAGTTTTTGCTCAGATGACGATGTCATCAGGTTCAACTCTGGCTGAAGATGAAGGTTCAACTCTGGCTGAAGCTGAAGGTTCAACTTTGGCTGAAGCTGAAGCTTTCCATAAAGATGTCAAGGCTGTTACTGAAACTGTTACTGAACTTGAAGTTTTTACTGAAACTGCTTATGATGCTGAAGTTGATGGTGTAGCTGAAGTTGACAGTTTAGGCCTTCAAATGATAAAGTTGTTGAAAGAACCTTTCACAGTCGCTTTCTTTTCTCATTATACATCTTTATGTAGAGGTCATATGCATTTTTCACATCCCTGTTAATTTTAAGGCTTTGTTCTGTTAATGGATCCACTTTAGAAAATATGTTCATTACTTGCTCCATATAATATTGTAAAGTGCCTGTAAAACGCATGTCGTGTGGTATCTGTTTACGCTTCCACTCCACACAAGCTATTAATAACTTGTTATTTTTACTATTATCTTATTGTTGTTCTTAGTTACATAGGTTAATTGTATATCTATGTATGTCATTAATATGCATCATTTGTGTTACTCTGTTAAGTCAAACCAATAGTATTAATTAGTTATAGGCTATTTGGCAACTGTCCTGGGTCACGTGAGCTAAGACGCTACTCACTCATATGCTGTGTGGCCAGAGACTCTCTCTCTAGTAAACCGTGGTATAGGCTATACGCAGGATGTGTCCACACCAACCCATTACAGACGTGCCTTGTTCAGTCATCTACAATACCCTAGTGGTATCTGGTAATTAGTGGCACGTTAACTTAGGCCTTGGAAGGGATCCTGGTGTTAAGGAATTTCCTATTTGGTAGGAAATAACCAGTTGGTTGTGATTGCTGTGTATATATTGTAATGTCTGTGTTTAATATAGTTAATGTTAAGTAGTATTCATTTGATTTAACTCCTTAACGGTATATTTTCACCCTTCCGGCATCACTCTTATTTTAATATACAATCACTTATGCCCTTAAATTCCATGGTTGCCAGACAGTACTCTTTTAAGAACATAAATTGAATTATTTAATTATCTTCCCATTTGTGACTCACTTACTCCAACTTATTCTTATTTATTCAAGTACATTCAGTTGAGTCGTTTTTTTTGTGGGGATAATTATTGCCGTGATCCCTGTTTGTTCCTTTATTTGATGATAACTTGGGGTAGGTTTCACTCCCCAGGTATAAGGGATATTGGGATCACGACAAATATCCGCAGACCTTTCACCCTTTTCATATTATTTTAACACATCCAGTTTCTCGGCTAAGCTTATACACTTTCTTTTAGCTTTTGAACCAGCACTACCTTCACTTGTTCTCTTGCTCATGTTGAATAGGGACGCAAAAATGCCGTAAGAAACCTGAGAATGTTTTTCTCCTTTTCTTATTTAGATGCGTGAAAACAAAAGGCCCGCCAAGCTGCTACAGTTTATACTAGTGATGCTGATATCACCAATCATAAGCCCGGCACTCTCCGTGCACAAGGCGTGTTTTTTTATTTGCATACAGTCAACCCTCACTTTACGCGGTCAATGTAACCCACAAGGTACCGTGGAAAGTAAGAAACGCGTAAAGTGAATAACATAACATATGGGATTAAATGAAATAGAGACCAGCTGACCCCCAAAACTCCACTTTTTCCAACACAATACCTATGTTCTAGTAAAAATAACATCTTAATTTTATGATGGTACATGCACACAATTAATACTTAAGAGAAATAGAGAAATACAGTCGCCAAGTTAATGTCCATTCAAATAATGGACTCAACTCCCTCCCCCTCTTCTCACACTACACTGGCTGGCTCTTCCCTCTCTGAGAAATTTTGGGGGGAAAACCAGGTATAGTAATAAAAAATACCTCAAACTAAAGTTAGGATAATATAATTGACATTGCTGGATTCCTTGTAAGACCAGGAATATTTTGAATATAAATGTCATATATTTTGCACAAAAGATAACATATTTACTCAGAGTAAACATAATATCTAAAATTTGTATGTCTAATGCAAAACATATGATGTTTATATTCAAAATGATCATCAAATTGTAAGAATTCCAGCAATGCAAATTATATTCTGGCCGGGTAATTTGTATGAATTTTATGAGCTAAAACAAATATCTTCAGTTAATAAAAAAAAATATATTCTTCACACTGTGCAAGGTGGTCGGTCGCCGGTCCCTCCCTCCCTACCAGATAAATGTGTGGGAATACCAGACTGTTTACCTTTTTAGTAATAAATAATAAATCAGACTAAAGTTAGGATAATATAATTGACATTGCTGGATTCCTTGTAAGACCAGGAATATTTTGAATATAAATGTCATATATTTTGCACAAAAGATAACATATTTACTCAGAGTAAACATTATATCTAAAATTTGTATGTCTAATGCAAAATCTATGATGTTTATATTCAAAATGATCATCAAATTGTAAGAATTTCAGCAATGTAAGTTATATTCTGGCCGGATAATTTGTATGAATTTTATGAGCTAAATAAAAAAATTATACTTCACCCGTGTAAAGGGGTATACCCACCGCGGAATGTGAGCATCCTGGGTTCTGGCAGGGCACCGTGTAAACATGGAAACGCGGAATGTGGGACAGCGTAAAGTGAGGGTTGACTGTAATACATATCGGGATTTAGTTATTATTTATATGAAAATGTAATTTTACTTTATTTTTTATTCTATTTTCGTTGTAAATATGAAGAAAATAATGGTGTAAATTGAATTGGGTCCTAAATTAACCAGGGTCTTAAATATGAATCGTCGTTAGTTGAACCATCGTCATCGGAGGCCTCCTGTAACCAGAAGATTCCGGGGATAAGGAATTTTTCCGGGTTTGAGAAAGTAGTCTGGTTAGCCAGAAATATCTCATCCCCGGAAGTGCTTTGCACCAATTGTTCTGGCTAACGGGGATATCACTGTTTAAAGGTAATGAGGAGGCTGTTGATACAAATTTAGTGTCCATAAGATCCTGGAGTTGGAGATACATTCAAAGGGTAAAGGGTCATGTGAATACAGAGATATGGATGGAAAAGAGTATATGAAGTACTTAGATAATTTCTGGGATATACAGAAATGTGGTTTGCTTTATGAAAAACCTCTCTGAGACTACTTATAATAAAAATTTGTCTTTATTCCCTTCGGATCAATATGAGAGGAACTTTGAATCCTCAAGGGTGTAATGAGTAAGTAAATGTGAAGTAGAAGGGAAATGGGTGATTGCTAACTAATTTTTTTTACATTAAATGGATACATTACCTGCATGAGAGCATGGATGATTTTCCATTGCATAGGCCGAAAGGCTGAGTGACCAAAAAATTCTTGGAGAACACGGAGGTGATCTTCGCTTGGTGCAGGAATCCCTTGAGGAAGAACGTCATTTTCTATGTCAGTTGTCTGATCCTAAAAAATTTAAAATTCAATTTTAACATAACATAAAACACTTCTTTTGAATGTCATGTAATATACAGTATATCAGTTTCAGAAGTAGATAACATACATGAAGACATTCATTCTTGTAGGTTAAAACCAATAAATCCCTTTGGTTACTTCAGTATGATACAAAATATATACAGGGGGGCCCCCAAATTCGAGGGGGTCAGGTTCTCAAAATGGCCGCAAATCGCCAAATCTGCGAATAACATTTGCAGACCGGGGGTGGGGGGGGGGGGGGGTTACATTTTTACTTGTGTACAAAGTAATGTATATTCCCTTTATGTGTTTGCCCTTAGGACAATTATTTCTTTTACCTATATTGTATATAGGGTGTGTGTGTGTGTGTGTGTGTGTGTGTGTGTGTGTGTAGACACACACAAATAAATAATAATGGGAAAATACTCTCACAAATAACCAGAAGTGAATTTATTAAAAATGTGACAGTCTACCCTCAAGTCCTTGCTTTATTAATAAAGTAATAAAGCACGGCCTTGAGGGTAGACTGTCACTTTTTAATAAATTTGTTTGTGATTATTTGTGAGAGTACTGTATTTTCCAATTATTATTTATTTGTACAGGTATGTGTTTTGTGTGTGTGTAAAGGAAATTACTGTCTCTAGAACAAATGGCTCCCTGTCCCAGCCACGAAAATGCCGGCAACTTTAAAACTACCCACACAAATTCTTGGGTACATCCAGAGTGTCATCCGCTATTAATAGAGGACCGCAAAATAAAAATCCTCAAACTTGTGGGGCCCTCTATATACAGAAAATGTAGCTTAAAATTTAAATTTAAAATCAAGCAAATTAAAGATATTATGTAACTCTATGTACCAGAAATTAGTCAGAATATCATAAAAATAAATTTAATGAAACAGAAATCAAGTGATCATGCAATATTGATATTTGCAATATACAGTACAGTATTTAATAATTGCAAATGCACCAAGTTCAGGAGATATTACCCAAAAGATACAGATACAGCAACTGGAGTAAATATTGAGCAAACTAATTGTGATTGCTGAAATAAAGACCATCAATAAACAGGTTTAATAAATAACACTTTGGTCATTCATACCTCACTGCAAATCATAAAAAAAAGACCCAAGAAGGAATTTATTGCTCACTTGGAGTAGGATCACAACAGGAACATGAAATATCTGAGTGGAAACAGTCAGCTAATTTGAATGCAGTAACTGAATAATGTGTGGATGTATGGCTTTTTCATTGAACCCATCATGAGCCTCAACACAGGCAGTCAGCTTTAGATACTTAAGCAAAATCAGACTACAGTAGACTAGTGAAGTAATCTTCATCACAGTTTTATGGTCATTTTTCAGCTGGAGGTCAAGCGCAGGGACAGAAAAGAGGTTCACAAGGCTAAGAAGCATGAACAGGATGCATTTGCGGATATGCTGAATAGTGCTGATACTAGAGGTGAAGTATATACAGGTATCGAAAAGCATGGCAAAAAAGGTTCACAAACAAGGATGTTGTTGGTGAGAAGTGCATGAAAATGACTATGGTAATAAAGTTACAGCACTGATAATGAGAAATTCAAGAATACTTGTATTAAATACTATAATCGAACTGCTGAATGAGGAGTCTGATAGGAACAGGAGCAACCTGGCATCAAAGCCCAAGGATTGAAAGAGAATGGGTGAAGGAAATAATTGACAAAATGAAGAATGGATAGGTTGCTCTGGAACAGCTGCAAAAATACTGAAAGCATTAGACAAGTTGGCGTGTTGATGGAGACCGAACTGATTAATGTCATTATTATGATGGACTGTATTGTTCCATCTGATTGGCTGAAGAGTGTGACTGTGAATACTTACAAGGGTAAAGGTGATGCCCGAAGCGGTTAGATCAAGTTATGAAAGTTGTGAAATGTGATCGATAAATTGATAAGTTAGATAATGGACAATTACAAGAGAAATATCAAGGGAAAGAAACTCTAAATTTGTAAACTTACAGAAGACATTCGACAGTGAGAGAGTCCAGGGTCATGGAGTGTCTTGTTCAAGTGTTTATGGCATTGCATGAGGACTTAAGCAGGTAGGAATAAATGGCAAGGAAAGTGAGGAATTTGAGGTGAAAGCGGAGGTTCATCAAAAGTCTGTCTTGGTGCTGAAAGTATTAGCAGGGTTTTGCTTAGAGGTAGGTTGAGATGGCTCAGGTATGTGGAGAAAATGAAGAAGATCAATTGGGTCAAGATATACAGGAGTCTGAATATGGAGAGGAGAGACTATACTAGCTAGGGAGGGTGGTGATGAGCCTCCAGATTACACTGTCTTACTGGTCTCTTGTATAACAATATGAAGCTTAACAACTTTGATTTCTGAGAAATTCTTGTAAATAAAAATACTCAGTCACTCACTTTCATAACACTAGCTCATGAAGGTACAATCAGTCAAGCTAAAAATCCATCATTATCTTTATAAGAAAACCTCACCAACAATGGTTGAGAGTAATCTGGACCCTCAGACATATCCAGATCATCATCCTCAAAGATATTCTCCAGTTCTTTTTGAGATATATCATCCTGGTAACCATCCTCGTAACCAAATGCCTCGGCCATCTCCTGCAAATACTTGTCCTCCATTGCAGTGGATGTCATGCTGACATTAACCTATGGAAAAGGATTCATATATAGATAAGATTACCCATGCAAATATACCAGTGCTTGAGCCGGGATTTGGAGGCACAACTTCAAACAAGGAAAGTATAGGGGACAACATCAAGAAGTTGCTTTGCAGCAAAGGGTAATTTATCTATAGAATCATATTATGTAACAGAACTATAGAAAAAAGATGCCTCAAAAAGACTGTTAGCTAATACAGTAATAAATATCCTTAAATTGAACAGCTGCAAAGGAAATTCCCTACCTTTAAAGACTAATGAAACAGTTCATAATTGTAGTCCATCCTTTCATTTATTTGTTCTCACTCTCTAAAATATATACAGTATTCATTGTCTATTTCACATTTCATTACTTATCTATTTATCTCTGCCTGTCTGTCTGTCTACTCTGTCTACACAGACCCTCTCTTAAATTTCCAAAGCCATTCCTATAAGGTTAACTTAAGATGGCTGGGTTTAATCACTACAGTACTTAGACTGAAATATTAGATTAGAAATAAGCAGAGGTCTTATATTTCATTAAATAATTAAATTGTACAGTCAACAACATAATTTTCTGCAGCCCTGGGCTGACAGGTTTTGCAACAATCAGTAACATAGGTCATGTTCATTTGGTAAGGTTGGTACTTTTGACTGTGTGATGCATTGTGTATATCACATATACTGTACAGTAGTCAATACAGAGAAATTAATGGGAATACAATACATAATTCATGAGTGTTGCTCAGAATTCTTGGTCCAGTATGTCATACTGTATAACACCATAAAGGTGCAGAATTCTTTTTGTTGATTGTACGTATCTCAAAAATGTATCTGCCAGGATAGGGTCCAATGACTTCCGAAATGCTAAATGCAACTCGTAATGTCCCGGTAGGGTTGGTACATGTGACTCGTGGCGTACTGATCCTTCATTTGGTAACCGAACATCATATTAATTATGCCAAAATAAATACACATTGCATTATTGATGTTAAACTACAGGTATATACCTAAGTAAATGCATGTCCCAATATCTATCATCCGTGGTCTCATTATGTTCCACACAGTGTGGCCATATACTCTTTTGAGATAGTGTACTGTACATTGTCATGAACCCATTAATAAAACTTTGGAAAACCTATCTAAGCCAAACATATATATTAATATATTTTGGGGGGTAAAATTCCTGAAGAGCTCCACCAGCTGATAAATAAATTTACAAGAAACTTACCATTACAGAAGTTACAGATCTTTTTGGTTTGATGATTTTTTTTTTTGAGGGAGGGGAAGGAGGGGAGGAATGATGAGTACTGAAATAAAAAAATTAAAAAAACGGCTTTTTCTTTGCAGGTATTACAGATATAATGGGTGAGAAAATTTATTTACAGGGGCTTTGGGAAACTTGTCATCCTGACAAGAATTGGAACACTTTTTACAACCCAAAATGATATTTCCAGAGAAAAAGATGTGCCGCAGAACACACTCCGTGAATACAAAATCTCTGCCACACCAAACTACAGTACAGAGTACAGGTCACCCCGATGTAGTCATACTTATACCCCATCCCCAAGTTACAATCGGTCACATCTGGTTTAATGATTGCCCCTACAACCAACCATCTCTATCACATGTCTCAAAGCAATTGACATGCCAACTATGGGCCTCAACCATTACTATTCCTTGTCCAAATCCAAAGCTTTGTTTTATGCCAATTTGAGAATGTAAAATATTGTGATGTATTTGTTGACTGCTCATTACTACTACTAATACTTTGCTGTCACTCAGAATTGAATATAACAATCATCCAGCTATGATACAATGATATGAGTTATTAGGGATGTCACCTACGTTGGTCAGTTCTCGGGTGACTAAGGATGCCGATACGGGACAGGCATGGTTGCTCACAGAGGTTACACACGTGGGGGGCTACTTCTAGTGCAGGAAGGACGGTGGCAGCGTCTTTCCTGCATTGGTGCTTGTCTGCCTTGGTATGTAGTCGGGCTAACTCAAAAGTATTGACACCTTCTTGTGTGGTGCTCCTCCAAGCATTACGATGTGGAGTAATCGCCTGATAGGTGAGGGGGGTCGATTTGGCACTATTTCAGTTTTGTCTTAAGACTATCCTTTTACCTTTTCAGTTGCCCGCCAGCGTTACGTTTATTATTCGCTAGGTGACTGTAAAGTAGCTGAGTGAGTGGATTGGTGGATTAGTGAACTTTACCAAGGATTCTATACTGTAGGGTCAGGGGGTCCTGGGAAATTTCAATACAGTGGTCCCTCGGTTAACGAGCACAATCCGTTCCAGCAGGTTGCTCGTTAACCGAAACCATTGTTTCAATGGGTTTTTGGGTAATTGGTTCCAGCTCACCGAAAATTGCCTAAATTCAACAAAAAGGGTAGAAAAGTACACTTACTTTGAGGTGTGTATGTAGAAGGGTCCTGGATGATGATGATGATGGGAATTAGAATGGGGGTGGAGGAGAAGGAAGAAGAGAAGGCATTGGGGTGGAAGAGAAGTCACCCCATGGCACCATTTCACCCATAAAATTTTAGTTCTCTTGGTGTATTTCAAGATTATTTTCTTTAAATCAACACTGCACTGCATTATATATTGTCAATATGTAAAATATATTTCAAAATGACCAATAATTTGCTTGGAAACACAGAAAAAAAGCGTTTAGTTGAAGAGAGTCTCAAGCAAGATGTTACCTCCACTGAAAACAGAGAGACTAACACCTGTCTGGTGTGTTAACAGGCTGGATGGCACGCCAGAAGCTAGTTTCTTTACCTTCAATTATGTTCAATAATTGTTAAAATGACTAAAAAAGTTAATATTAAACTTTTAAAATTATTGAATAGTATAAACTTCTTGATATTTATTAAAATAGTAAGGAATTTAAGCCCTAAAACCGATTACTGTATTGGCGGACTAATACTACAGCTGGTGGACTGCCAAATGCAAGCGAAAACATGTTGAAGTCGGCTCGTAAAAAACTCGTTAATCGAGGGATTGCTCGTGAACCGAAGTTAAGAATCTTATGGAAGGTAAATCGTTAACCGAAATCTCGTTAACCGAGGCGCTCGTTAACCGAGGGACCACTGTACTTTTTATTTCTTGCAGTATTGTACTCAGGCATTTTTGTAAAGCAAAAAGTAATTATTACTGACCTCAGAATATCTCCTAATATCAAGTACATGTGGCCTCAAAATGCCTATGATATTGGGCAGATTTTAAAAAAATCCAGTAAGGGGGGGGGGGGGGGCAGCTGGGTGGGCTCGCTATGTTCTCCCACCCACAACTTCTTGGTTCCACTTTTGACATTCCTGGATCTACCCCTGATGAGGATGGCTCACTCCACTGGGCGAAAACATTCACCCCCAAATCTGGCACCCTGAAGCGGCTGCTAGGTAAACAAAATAGTTGGCAGGCAAGGATTAAAGGAAAGAAGGCACACATCTTGGTGAATTCACATTCTCTTATTGTCTTGCTCACTTTTTTTTTACCAGGTGCAATGGAAGTCCATTACTAAGCAGCTACTAACAGCCCTAACACAAAAAGGTACAGAAACCTGTCTTACTTCCCATTTCCAAAGGATCCAGAAAGGTGAGTCATAAAGCTACTTCTGTCAACGTTGACTGTTTATTAGTTTTTAAGAGCTCTTTCTTTATTCAATGCATTTGTTATTGAAAACATTCCACTTTTCAGAACTGCTTGTTAACATCAGAATGTTAATAGGATATACAGTACTACATATAAAATGAGCAGGATACTGCTGTACATTTTGTTGAAAATATGAGGCTGGAACTTTTTAGTTTTGGGTCATCATTTGTTTTAGGACTGCCCATGACATTTTGGACAAAATTATGTTTTTTCCTGTATACCGTATTTCAATGAGTTTTGATGGGATCTCACATTTATTTCTTGTGCAAATTCATGAAAACGTTACCAACCCAACCTAAATTTGGGTAAAAACACAAAAAAATAAAAAATAAACCTAATATATTTTTATCTAACCTAACCTTATCTTTATCTTGGCAGTTTTGTGTCATTTCATGAACAATCTAAAATTTAAGAATCGGCAGAGTACAACCACGGAACTCTATGTTGATTTTTATATTGGGAAATAGAGCAGAAAAAATTATAAAATACATTGGAGTGCTTTCATATTTTTCCAGTTATAAGTACAGTAAAACCCCGCTTTACGCAGTTTCACTTTACGCGTTTCCACTTTTACGCGGTACCCTGCCAAACACGGAATGCTCACTTTACACGGCGCGTGTACCCTTTTACGCGGAGAGCGGCTGGCGGTCCTCTCGCACCGCGCCATTTTTTTATTCAAACCTCCCGCCATCTCTCCCGCCATGTTGGGTAAGCAGCGCGAGTAGGTTGCGCAGTGTATGTCTTTGTTGCGTTATCGGTGACGTCATATGATGTATCGGACTATGATTGGGCCAAGCATCCTTACCTCTCCCCCCCACTAGCTGTGATTGGTTTAATGTACTATGACGTGCCCCGCCATAGGAGCGTTTAAGCCCCTTGACCTACCCGCGTCAGTAACACCCCTCCCGGCTACACCATGTATATCAGTATCCATTGTTCCATAAGAATGGCTTCCACCGGACCACCACCACCACCACAAAGAAACCTTGCATTACCTGGACCCAGCTGCCTTAAGCCAAAGAAGATACGATGTTCCCTAAGCTACGAAATTAAATACAAGATCATCCAAGAGTTGGAGAAAGGAACAAGACAGGTTGATCTCGCGCGCCAGCATGGTGTTAACGAATCTACGATCCAGACAATTAAGAAAGATACAGCCAAAGTCTACAGGTGCTTCTATGATCAAGTAATGCCACAACCAGGTGCTTCTCAAGACGGAGAAATTACTTGTGAGCTACTTGATTCGTCAAGCGCGACGGAACATGGCAGTGGACACGTGCTCAGTTAAGGACTACGTACGTGAACTGTATGCTGCAGTGTCAGGGAAGATGGGAATTGCAGAGCCCAAACCCTTCAATGCTTCCTCTGGGTGGTTGCAGAGATTTAAGAAGAGGAACAAGATCACCAACATTAACATTGGTGGTGAAGAAGCTAGTGCTGACCGTGTTGCGGCTAGGGAATTTCCTCCGTTTTTACGTGAGATATTGAAGGAAGGACAGTACACCGACGACCAGATGTTTAACATGGACGAATCTGGTCTTTTTTGGAAAAAGCTACCTTCCAAGACCTTCGTTGTGAAGAATGCCAGCAAGTGTCGGGACCGGAAGTTGCAGAAGGAGCGCATTACCGTCCTGTTTACCACCAATGCCTCCGGTACCTGTAAGCTCAAGTTATCGGTGATCCACACAGCACGCAAGCCGCACGCCTACAAGAGCATGGACATGACCAAGCTAAATGTCCACTGGCTGACCGCACGTAAGGCGTGGATGTTCTCTAGTCTGTCCCTCTCATGGTTTGATGACTGTTTCGTTTCTGACGTGAAGAAATTCTGTGAGCAACACAATGTTCCATTCAAGATTTTGTTGCTGCTTGACAACGCACCAGGACACTCGCCCCTACTGTTAGATCGTCACCCCAACGTAAAAGTGGTCTTCCTTCCTCCCAACACTACGTCGTTAATACAGCCCATGGACCAAGAATTGATCTGTAATGTGAAAGCTGCATTCTCTGCAAAGAAATTTAAGCTTCTGAACGACTACACCAACACCAAGGATGAGTTGCGTAACCTGGGTGACACCGATAGCAAGAGCAAAGACGACGAGGAACAACAGTTGGCAGTGCAAGAAGTACTTGTGAAACAATTTTGGAGAAAATTCAACGTCAAGAAAGCTGTGGACTTCTTGGTGGAGGCATGGGATCAGCTGTCTGCGGCAACGGTTCGTCACGCATGGAGACATGTGTTGCAAGGTATTCCAGGTGGGAGGCAGAGTAAATCTGTGACTGGTGAGGCTCAGACTGTTGCAGTAGCAGTGGACCTTGCCAGAGAAGCTGCGCAGTGTTACAGCTGCAGGCTTCTCCGAGACCACCAACGACGACATCCTGGAGGTGATAAGGGATCCTTATATGACTGCCGACGAGATGCTAGATGATGATGACATCAGTGAAGAGGCAGGTGGTGCGTCATCCCAAGAAGAATGCAAGTTATCACAAAGTAATGTAAGGGGTGCCATCGAGTGTGTTGAGAAACTCAAGCTCCTCCTTTCCGACAACCCTGACGATAACCGGTATGAAGTCTTCACTACCCAGCTGTTGCAGACTATGGAGCCCTACATCAAAGTGTATCACGACAACATCAACACCAGCCGTCAGCAAAGTATTACCGAGTTCTTCGCCCGCAACCCACCACAGCCAGCCCTAGCCAGTGATAGTGACAGAGACAGTGATGGTGACTTTGAGGGATTTGTCAGGGAGGCACTAGTAAGTGTGGATGACAGTGATGAAGACTCACCTGAGGGCCAGTAACCTGCCCTCTGCCTCGGAACCAGCCTCCATTCCCGTACGCCGCTCCATCTCTTCTACTAACGTAAGTGTTAACCCTAACCTTGTTTTTTCTAACCTAACCTACAGTATATTATTATCTTATTGAGTGTTCCCTTCTATATTACGTGTGTGTGAAAACCATCCTAAAGTTAAGATATTATTTTTACTAAAACGTACGTATTGTGTCGGGAAAAAGTGGAGTTTGGGGGTCGGCCCGGTCTCTATTTCAATTAATCCCATATGTTATGTTGTTCACTATACGCGGGCCGCCATGGGTTCGACCGCGTAAAGTGAGGGTTCACTGTAACAGGTATCCCTCACTACATGAAGATTCATTCTGCTAATATTCGCTTATACAAATACCTGTATTCTATTTAAACACCCCCTTTCTCACTTCACAAAAGGTATGGTCCCTTAAGGTAATGTACCAAATTTATACTTCATTAATTTCTTAATGTTCTAGGTGCTAAATCACATTAGTTAGGTACAGTACTGTAGTTATGTAGGTTTTTTGTTGTTTGTGAACCAGACTTAATTTTTTTAGGTACCTACCACAGGGTAAAACATCGAGTGTTTTCTTGTACTGTAGTTCGTTACTAAATTACAATAGTTAAGTAGGTTTTTTGTTACCTGTGAACCTATTTAATTTTTTCTCTGTATATTATTGAAGTTTTCTTGTTACTGGGAACCAAACCGCAAAGAGTGTGTGGTGATAAATGGTACGAAATCGTCATATGTACTTGTGACAAGCAGGGTACCACTTGGCAAAGTTTCGAACCCATTGTTGTTTGTCTGCTTCATAAATGATATGCGAGAAGATATACACTTCTTCATACAAATGTTTGCAGACTATGCCAAGTTATTTAGGGAAATTAAGAACCAAATAGACTGTGAAGAGCTACAGAAAAATCTCTATCAGCTTCATGAATGGTCCAAGAAATGGCTGCTAAGATTCCATGTCATGAAGTGCAAGAGTCGCACCAAAATTAAGGAGGCGTATCACTTGTCCCAACAGGATGAAAAAACTGCATTAATTGTTACCAAATGTGAAAAGGACCTGGGTGTGTATGTCGACAAGGAACTTAAGTTCTCAGGCCATTGTGAGAAGGTGAATCAGGCAACAAAACTACAGTAGTAGGTCCGATAAGAAGGTCGTTAGGATATCTAGATGGTCTGACGCTCGTCACGATCTTCAAGAGCAAGGTGCTTC
The DNA here is from genome assembly GCA_958450375.1 of Homarus gammarus. Classification (NCBI taxonomy): domain Eukaryota; kingdom Metazoa; phylum Arthropoda; class Malacostraca; order Decapoda; family Nephropidae; genus Homarus; species Homarus gammarus. The sequence goes on along the minus strand of CAUDMG010003243.1, from coordinate 62,582 downwards.
CCCATCTGGAGTAATGTCACCCTGTCTGGTCCCCAAGGTATGCAAAAGACTCAATTGATTGAAAATATCCAAAGGAGGGCCACCAAACTGGTGCCTGCTCTACAGAACCTTAGCTATCCAGAGATTAGAATGCCTGTAACTGCCTACTTACACTACATATGGGCAAGGGGCAGCCTAATCAAAGTAATAAACACCTCAGAGGGTGCTACTCGGTCGATTGTACGTTCCTGGAGCTCGCAAACGTCCGCCCCACGAGGGGTCACAGCTCAAGATTGAAGAAGCCACAAGTTCAGAAATCAGTGAGAGCAAACTTTTTTGGAGGGAGAATTGTGAACTCTTGGAACAATCTGCCAGAATCTTGTGATGGCAACGAGTATGAGCTCATTCAAGGCCAGACTTGACCAACGCTGGAGCAGGTTCCGATATATTCAGGAGCTACTTCATGCCCAGTACTTGCCAACAGTGCGTAACAGAGAAGTGACCGACCACCCAGGCGGCTAACGACCTGATCATTGTCAAAGAGGATAAAAGTAAAAAGTATGCAATACAAATTGATATACAGTTGGCTCTTCATTTACGTGGTCAATTGAACCCGCGGAGTACCGCGTAAAACGAGAAACGCGTAAATGAAATAACAACATATGGGATTAATTGAAATAGAGACTGGGCCGACCCGTAAACTCCACTTTTTCCGACACAATATGTACCTTGTAGTAAAAATAGTATCTTAACTTTATGATGGTATGCACACACACATAATATAGAAGAGAAATATCAATAAGAGAATAATATACTGTACTGTACCAGGTAAAGGAAAAATCAAGGTTTAACACTTACGTTAGGTTAGGTTAGAAAAAAACAAGGTTTAACACTTACGTTCGGTTAGGTTAGAAAAAATCAGTTAAGTTAGGTTTAACACTTACGTTAGTAAAAGAGATGGGTCGGCGTACGGGAATGGCGGCTAGTTCCAAGGCAGAGGGCAGATTACTGGCCCTCAGGTGAATCACCATCACTATCCACCATAGTTGTCAGGGCCTCCCTGACAAATCCCTCTAAGTCCATAGCATCACTGTCACTTTCACTGACTTGGGCTGGCTGTGGTGGGTTGCGGGCGAAGAAGTCTGTGATGTTACGCTGACGGCTAGTGTTGATGTTGTCGTGATACACCTTGATGTACGGCTCCATAGTCTGCAACAGCTGGTTATTGAAGACTTCATAGCGGTTATAGTCAGGGTCGTTGGAAAGGACGAGCTTGAGTTTCTCTGCAAACTCGATGACAGCCTTAACATTACCATGCGTTAACTTGTGTTCTTCTCGGGATGACGCACCACCTGCCTCCTCACTGACGTCATCGTCTTCTAGCATCTCGTCGGCAGTCACCTCAGGATCCCTGATTACCTCCATGATGTCATCGTTGGCGGTCTCGGAGAAGCCTGCAGCTGTAACACTCTGCGCAGCTTCTCTTGCAAGGTCCACTGCCACTGCAACAAACTGAACCTCACTGGTCACAGGGTGATTCTGCCTCCCACCTGGGATACCTTGCAACACATGCCACCATGCGTGACGAATCGTTGCTACAGACAGCTGATCCCATGCCTCGACCAAGAAATCAACAGCTTTCTTGACGTTAAATTTCTTCCAAAACTGTTTGACGCGAACTTCTTGATCCGCCAACTCTTGTTCCTCGTCCTCGTCGCTCTCGCTATCAGTGTCACCCAGGTTACGCAACTCATCCTTGGTGTTGGTACAGTCGTTCAGGAGCTTGAACACCTTTGTAGAGCATACAGCCTTAACGTTGCATATCAACTCCTGGTCCATGGGCTGGATTAACGACGTAGTGTTGGGAGGAAGGAAGACCACTTTTACGTTGGGGTAACGATCCAACAGTAGGGGCGAGTGTCCTGGTGAGTTGTCAAGGAGCAACAAAATGTTGAATGGAACATTCTGTTGCTCACAGAATTTCTTGACGTCGGGAACGAAAGTCGTCAAACCAGGAGAGGGACAGAGCAGTGAACATCCACGCCTTACGTGCGGTTAGCCAGTGGCCATTTAGCTTGGCCATGTCCATGTTCTTGTAGGCGTGCGGCATGCGGGCTGTGTGGGGTCACCGATAACTTGAGTTTATAGGTACCGGAGGCATTGGTGGTAAACAAAACGGTGATGCGCTCCTTCTGCAACTTCCGGCCCCGACACTTGCTGGCAGACTTGACAACAAAGGTCTTGGAAGGTATCTTTTTCCAAAACAGACCGGATTCATCCCTGTTGAACACCTGGTCGTCGGTGTACTGTCCTTCCTCCATAACGCCACGTAAGAATGGAGGAAAATCACTAGCCGCAACACGGTCAGCACTCGCTCCTTCACCACCAATGTTAATGTTGGTGATCTTGTTCCTCTTCTTAAACCCTTGCAGCCACCCAGAGGAAGCATTGAAGGGTTTGGGATCTGCAATTCCCATCTTACGTGCCACTGCTACGTACAGTTCACGTGCGTACTCTTGAACCGACCGCGTGTCCACCGCCATGTTCCGTCTTGCCTGACGAATCAAGTAGCTCTGGCTTGAGCAGCAGTTTGTTCTGGCAGTACTTCACCATTGAAGCACCTGCAGACTTTGTGATGTTCATGTGTTCTATTATCTTGGCTGCATCCTCCTTGATCGTCCTGATCGTAGATTCGTTCACGCCATGCTGGCGCGCCAAATCAACCTGTCTCGTTCCCTTTTCTAAATCTTGTATAATCTTGTACTTCACTTCGTAACTTGGGCACGTCGTATCTTCTTTGGCTTAGGGCGTGTGTGTGACATCATATTGCCATTGGCCAATCACCGTAGGTAAGGTCAGGTTAGATCCCCCGTCTTTCCCCCACCCAAAACCCCCGATTCCACATGGGTTCCCCTATAATTGTTGACACGAAAACATATTTTTCTTGAAGAAAGGTCCAATTGTTATTTCCTCATAAATGGGAATTTTCCCGAGAAAATGAAGGTCGTATTTGAACAAATACTGTACCAAAATACACCAGAATAATGTGTTTTTGTATAAAAGGTATTATTTTAGTTTTGGTCATCCGAGGAATCCTAGGGGGATTGGGGGTGAAGCTCCCCGGTTAGGTTATAAGTAAGGTTAGGTTATATAAGGGTCAATCCGTGTCAAATTAACCAGGCCAAAACATCAACCGTCATGAAATTGGCTAATATTTGGAATATAAATAGAACTTTTTAAGCTGATTTCAGAAAGGTTTTACTTTTTAAAATCGGATTTACCGTTGCAGAGTTATGGCGATTTGAAATTTGATCATTTCATGCTCGCTCAAGCGGAACGGTGACTGATTTTAAATCAACCCGAATTCAGATGCTTATTAAATGCCAACGAGTGTAGATATAAACTTAAAACTTATCAAATATAAAAGCTTACATCATACAGTTTAATATGCAATGGAAAAAATGTGGTTGCTATGGGTGGTGTGTGTTTGCTAGGGGTTTAAAGTACAACACATTTCATGTTCGGTCAACCGTAACGTGCTACGGAAATGACCATAACTTTCGCAGAACCATATGGATTTTTAATTTTAATGGCTCAAATGAAAGATCTAGTGTTCAGCTACAACTTCAACATAAAGACCTTCTGCCCTTTTGGGTTTTTCTTGACAAAAATGAGGCTCAAAGTAACTGTCTGTTTATCTCAATATTTTTCACTATTACTGTAGTAGGCAATTTAATACATATAATATGTCTTCACTTTTCAATGTTTTTTTTAAATATGTTGTCTTGTCTTATCCATAATTATAAATATAATATCATTGATTGATCATGTCTCATAATAATTTCCACAGTAGAAAGTTAATATCTAAATTCTATCTTAGTTCAAAGATATGATCAATAATTGACCATTGAACAAAAAAATTTAAAACAATAAGCAAGGCTAACTTTGTGAAACTGCTTTTTGAAAACATAGCATTAGTGAGTGATTGCCTTGCAGTCCTAACAAAATTTTATTTTAATTCTGCATAGCATAGCAAATTATTTTAAACACATTTTGTTTTCAATAAGAATCCGTACTGGATATAGTTTTTGTTGTGTATATTTAGGTATCTCAATAAAATATAATATATATCTAAAAATACAACAACATTTTAGTTCATGATGGCTGTTATATTTATTATTTATTTTCTATTAGATTTCATAATTTGAATGAATAGGTTGTGGAAGACAAGTTACAGATGAAAATGCTTGATAATTACATCAAGATTATCAAGCATTTATCTCGAGGTAGATTGGACTTCTTAGCCCAGTGAATTTATTTTTGATATTAAATAATGTGCCATATACAATATGGTTTTACCCCAATGGTGTCGAAGAAACACAAACAGCATTGCCTTTAAAATAATTTACTATGCAATGCAAATGCATTATTAAAATAAAAGCTTTTTTATAATTTGATCTTATTGTTTTCCAAGAGCAGTTTATAAAGTCAGCCTCGTTATTTTAAATCGTTTTTTGTTTGGTCAATAATCAATCACCAGACCATATTTTTGAATTAGAAATGCCATTATGATCTACAGATTTTTAATTTCAGCTGTGTGCATTATTAAATAGTATATGTGAAAATAACTGAAACATGATTATCATGAATATAATATAAATTTAATAATGTATTTTAATAAACATTGTAGACATATATTTGTAATAATTATGTTAACTATCAAAAATATTGAGATAAACAGACAGTTACGTTGAGCCTCATTTTTGTCAAGAAAAACCCAAAAGGGCAGAAGGTCTTTATGTTGAAGTTGTAGCTGAACACTAGATCTTTCATTTGAGCCATTAAAATTAAAAATCCATATGGTTCTGCGAAAGTTATGGTCATTTCCGTAGCACGTTACGGTTGACCGAACATGAAATGTGTTGTACTTTAAACCCCTAGCAACCACACACCACCCATAGCAACCACATTTTTTCCATTGCATATTAAACTGTATGATGTAAGCTTTTATATTTGATAAGTTTTAAGTTTATATCTACACTCGTTGGCATTTAATAAGCATCTGAATTCGGGTTGATTTAAAATCAGTCACCGTTCCGCTTGAGCGAGCATGAAATGATCAAATTTCAAATCGCCATAACTCTGCAACGGTAAATCCGATTTTAAAAATTAAAACCTTTCTGAAATCAGCTTAAAAAGTTCTATTTATATTCCAAATATTAGCCAATTTCATGACGGTTGTTGTTTTTTTTTATTTATTTTGGTTAACTTGACATGGATTGACCCATAAGTTAGATTAGGTTGGTTAGGTTAGATTAGTTTGGATATCTAAATGCAGGGATGACCAAAACTATAATTTTACCATATAAAAATCAAAGGGGTTAGCAAAATGAATCATTACCCAGTTTTGTTCACAAATTATCTCTAGCGACTGAGTGCAGTAAATATGGTACAGTACTGTATATAGATAACACTGGCTCCTCAAACCAGCAGTTTTTTTAATTCTCTCTCCACTGGTGATAGCAGTTTCTTGTGCAACTGTTTTGCTTTTCATTTAGACACAAGCTATAGGTACAGCAGCCATATGCAAAACATAAATGTCTATTGGTATGGCAGCCTAATGCACATACGTGGGCAGACTATACAATGATAATTACCAAGATGACATTCTTTTTGACTAACCTAACCATACCATTAACAATACAGTCTCAATGCAGCTGCCATACCGAGAAAAAAAAATACTTATGAATAAAATAAAAAGTTGTTGAATCACTCTTATTACCTACTATGGTAATACTGAAGCAGACAGCTAACACCAGAAGAAGTTGTTCAGTTTCATTCATTTGAACACATTCGTTTTTTTGGATGATTGTAATAAAATTGATATGACAATTTTCTTCTATATTTTTTTTTCTCTTTATCTATGATCATAAATCACTTGTAGTGGGCAGGGTACGGATATGACAGAAATTGTGAGGGTCAAACATAGTGAAAAAATTATCATTGGATGATAAAATGATGTCTCTACGTACTCTGCATGAAAAGAAATTAATTATTTACCGTAAATATTCCACCGAAAATTCAGCCGTTGTCTATGTATTCTTGTCCGTCCTTTGTTTCTTTCCATGCAACAATCCAACCCGTTCCGAGCATACACTCACATCCACGAAAAACGTTAAAATTACACCATGCCACTTCAAGAAAGTTGCTTTCATTGGTACCAGATATCAAAGTACAGGGTAAATACTTTGTTTAATATGGTGGGGGTGGGAGGGGAAAGGTCCTCCCTGCTAGGAAGTTAAGTAAAGCTAGGTATGATTTTTTGGTTGGTTAGGTCATGTTCTATTAGGTTCTGTACATTGTCATACAGGTATCATTTTTATTACTTACTATCATCCAAAGGACATCTGTGAAAAAAATTAACGTAATCAAACAGCACGTTCTGGTGCTAGCCATCTGCTCCAGGATTACCCTTACTATCATCCAATGAACATCTGTGGAAGAAATTAATGAATTCAAACAACTCCTTCTGGTGTTAGCCGTCTCCTCCACTATTATCAACAAAAGTTAAAAGTTGCAGTTCATCCAATTTTCCTTTTTCTCGAGGTAAGAAAGAAGTTTTCTTCAAAAGTTTTTCCTAAAGGTGCTCCTTCTCACACATTTATGTTTCATACTAATAAGGGTTATTTACTGCTGTTTATATACCCAGACTGAGTATGTACAGTTTGTAAATGTAAACTATTGGTTAATATTGATGACAAACCTGTCATGGTGCAATTTGTTTTGATGGATCTTTTCTTACTATATTTTCATCGCTGAGTTCGGATATGATATTCATTTCTTGGGTAAATGCTTTGTTTGGTAGACAATTAGAACCTTAGGCTCACTCTAACAGCATTACTTTGTCTTTCATGGCGATATTAACATGTGGCACCCCAATCTACGCGCGATGTTTTCCTCTATTCACTGCTTGTTTATGAGCCGCTTGGTCTTAGCAGCTTCTCTCACGTCCACAGAAAACATAAAATTACACCATATAATAGAAAGTTATTTCTGTTCAAGGCATTATTATCGTTTTGGTAATCCAGCGAATTTTAGAATTTTAAGTTTTGGAATCAGTAGTCGAGATAATTCTAAGACTTGTTTCTTCAGCAGCATTTCTTCCACAAATTATTAGGTCTAGGTTAGGTTCGGTTAGGTTGAAATTATGTTTTTCCGATGGTTTTTGATGTGTTTTGAATGATTCTGACCTTTATTTTGGTATTATTATCGTTTCGGTCATCCAGCGAATTTTATTAGGTTATGATATGTTAGGTTAGGTTAGGTTGCATTTGAAAAGCTGTGTTGTGACTAATTATTAACGGTTGGGTTCTAAACAGGTGGATGACCGAAATGATCATTTTACCTTCTTTTCTCTCGCAAATTATTACTTTTTTGTGATTTTCCCTCACCCAAATTCCCTGGTTCCCACTGGAGGTCCCCCATTATCGATACGTGTTCAAAATCTTACCCGTCCTCTGGCGTGCCGGCACCTGAGAGGACGGCACCGCACAGGACGCGCACAGCGTGTCTAAACCGTTTGTGAACTCCAGGTCTCGCGCACAGCTTGTAGTCTATTCAAACATCTTCGTAACGAGATTGTCAAGTGTACTGAATATAAACCCATAAATAATTAAGTACAATACAATAATAGTCGTACTGAGGCAGGGTTAAGTATTTAGTCGGCAAAGAGAGATGGTAGCCTACAACGTAAGACACAAGAAAAATCGATGTAGAACTTTTGCATTTAATACGGTATGTACTTTATATTGGACCAATCGCGAAGGTTATTTCGTTCATCGTTTCATTTTATCCATGCAGTAAATTTAAAAGTAGATTTCGAGAAAACATTCAGTTAAAACACAACCTAACCTAACCTAACAGCCATAAAAAATCAAGATCAAGGTAAATAAGAACAAAGCTTCTCCTATTGTAAATCGCGCCATTAAATAGGAGTCAGGTAAAAAACATAACATAATTAGATACAACGCATCGGCGACTTTTGCCGGTCGGAACTCACGTCGAGTGAGGTGTGAGTGCAGACCGTCCTCTCAGGTGCCGTGATCTGGTAAGGTTTTGACCCCTGGTGCCATTATCATCAGTTAAAGGGATATGCTCAAAATTTTGTGATTTGCAGTACAAATGGTCAGAATCGTTCAAAACACATCAAAACCATTGAAAAAAACACAGTTTAATATGCCAGCCGCTGATGTCCTTCTCAACTAAGGTTAGGTTGCGTTTAATTTAGAAATAACCATTTTTAACACATTTGCCCAAACTACGACAAAGTCCACTGCAAAACAGTGAAATTGCAGGGGTTTTAAATAAATTTTCTATGAAAAATCGGATGTATTGACTATGTACAGTATATGCTTTACATGTGATCATTTACAACGATTTAAGTGCACACAACACTGGCTCAGACGAAGCTTGTCTCAACTTGTTAATACACTGAGTTAATACGTCAAATAATACATTGGAAATGTATACAACACTTACAAATCAATTCAAAATATTGAAAATTTTACTCCATATGTCTTGTCAATATACACCCAAGCAGGTTTAGTGTTAATAATACAAACCTAGCACGGTGTTGTTTGAGTGGCAGTCATCACCACTCGCCCTTCACAGTACAGTAAAATAACATAAATAAATCCAGATTTTCGTCAATCTCGTGACGTCGTTACACAAACGCTCCGTTCGTGACGTCTTCTTGTTTTAATAAAGAGTGCAGGGGATGGATGATAATATATCAGTGTCAAATGTATTCATTAAGGCAGCCATGGGGAACCTTTACTCAGTAATGGACATCATTACGATTTAAGTATTTTTCTGCGGGTCACCTTGCCGTATTTTCAATCACTCTTTTTTCCAGATATGAAACAAATCCATATAATACTTTTTTAAGTAATATGTTTATGTCTATTGACATTTAACAGACGATGTGTAAAGCAGTCTGTGAATACTTTGATTTTTCCTACAGTTGCAGCATTTTTTTACTGATGAGACACACCTGTAGTGGATTTCTCCCCTACAAACACTGTTTGTCGCTGAGTAGCCGACCCCACCAATTCCCCAGTGTATGCCTGTGGTCTAGGTCAACCAGCGCCGTCATACATCACGGAGCGGGGGTCAACTACTAAGCCACGCCTACCCCCCCCTCCCGCTATTTAAGACCTGACCTCGTGGTGACCTGTCTCTTTCTACCTACACCAACCAGCCAGCAACACCTCCTCCGCCTGCCTGGCAGTCCTCTCTACCGCCGGCGAGCATGGCGACCCACAAGCTGTCCTTCTCTGAGCGTCCTCACCAACCAGCTCTCTCTACATCACGCTTGTAACCATGCTGCCTTCTCAGCACCAAGCTGCATTGTACATCCAATACAACATGTATATAGAGAGCACATTGTGAGTTTCCTTTCTCCATCCCATCCTGAGTGTGAACCAAACATCTTGAACCCCACAACACCCTCCTGTCCAGGCCCAGGCGGATCTTTCTGTATGTCGTCTGATCAATTCTATTCTTTTGTGTCTTGTGAGTATTCTTCCTTTCTTGATTAGTGTTTCAATATGTGTGTCATTTAGGTCTTTGTCTGAATATGTGTATTTAATCTTGCCTTGCCTTATTTCTGCCAATAGTCTTTCTGTTGAGACTTTGAGGGGGAGGGGGGGGGCTGTAGTGGAGTAAAATCGTATACCAGTTTCATACCCTAGGTCTTTGTTCTCCGTGGTCTCTCTGGGAGAAGGTGGTGCCATAGTTCCTGCTTGATTCTTTTTCTGGGTGTTGACTCTGGCGGCTTGTTCTGTTATTGTGGTGGTTTCATCTTCGCTTACGTCATCCATCGATTCTTCCTCGCTTGCTGGCTCGAGTTGTATGTCTGAGATAGTCTGTTCTTGAGTTGATGGTTCTTGAGTTGCAATGCTCTCTGGTTTGTATATTTAGTTAAAAATTTCAGTAAAAGGCACATCGTTTGGGAATTCCATGACTGGTTGTTGGCGGCGAACATGTCCCTTGCTGCCTTGGCAAAAGTTCCAGGTCTGGCTATATTCATGATGTGGGCGTGGATTATGGAGGTCATTAATTTTACGGAAAGATTATTTCCAAGCTGAAGCAAAATAGGTTGCTTTGCGGGGGGTTGTGTGGCGACTTTTTCGAGGATCTTTGTCGTTTCTCTGGTTAGTTTTGTCACAGCTGAGTATGTCCTGTTTTGCTGTTCCTGCGTCTACGCCCTCTCCTTCTTTTGGTTGACTATTGCTTTTCGTATGGGGCAAACGAGTAGCCAGTGTTCTATGATCTCCTTCCCAGTTTAGGCATTTGGGATCATCTTTGTTTTTGCACTCTCTAAAGGTGTGCCCCTTGCTCCCGCATTCTGAGCGGTGCTTGGTGTCCTTGTTAGGGCAGTCCGTAACCGTGTGTGAATATTGGTAGCAATTCCAGCATGGAATAATGGGGAAGAATTCCTCCTTCTCCACCTGGCTACTATTGACATGGTAGTAGGAGAGAAAGTCCCTCCTGGATTGCTCTTTGGGCCATGGCTATTTCTGTGATTCTTATTTTGAGCATGGATGGCAGTCTGGGCAGCTTGACCGCTTCCTCCACCTTGGCCCATTCGTTTCTGTCTTCTATGCCAGATACCAACTGCTGTTCACTTGATTCTTCGGCGATTGCTTTATCTAGTCGTTTGACCACAATTGATTTCCTTGCTCGGAGTTGAGGAGGGACTGCAACTTCAAATTTTGCTGACTTGAGTTTCCTAGTGCTCTCGTTCGATAAGAGTAAGTCCACATCATTCTCAGTCAGGCACAGGGTGATGAAGGAGTCTGTGGGGTTCAAGATGTTTGGTTCACACTCAGGATGGAATGGAGAAAGGAAACTCACAATGTGCTCTCTATATACATGTTGTATTGGATGTACAATGCAGCTTGGTGCTGGGAAGGCAGCATGGTTACAAGTGTGATGTAGAGAGAGCTGGTTGGTGAGGACGCTCAGAGAAGGACAGCTTGTGGGTCGCCATGCTCGCCAGCGGGAGAGAGGACTGCCAGGCAAGCGGAGGAGCGAGGGCCGCCAGGCAGCGGCAGAGGAGGTGTTGCTGGCTGTGGCTGTAGGTAGGAAGCGCGATCACCACGAGGTCAGGTCTTAAATAGCGAGGGTAGGCGTGGCTTAGCAGTTGACCCCCGCTCCGTGATGTATGGCGGCGCTGGTTGACCTAGACCACGAGGCATACACTTGGGAATTGGTAGGGTCGGCTAGGCAGCGCAGCGTTTGTAGGAGAGAATTCCACTACAATACTCCCCCTTCCCTCCAGGCGGTGTAGGAGACTTGTTGTCTGCAGAGTTGCTTAGCACATATGAGGCAGAATGGGCGGTGCATGCCTCCTGTGAGACAACGGCGATGGCGTGGATGAGCCGGTCGCTGGATACAACTGTCTATATACACACTATCTGTGGGAGAAGAGAGGGAGAAAAAGGGTGTGTGGAGGCGATGAATGTTGTGCTTCCCTCACGGCAGGTACAGAGTCGTCAGATGCGCCTGCTGGGGTGTGCGGGCCTGGGTCAGGAGCAGGGGCTGCGTCAGCAGAAGCGGATGAGGGCTCGTGACAGCAGCTGGGTCCACGACAGCAGCAGGGTGCAGGACATTAGCAGGGAGTACCTGAGGGAGAAAAGAGGGGTGTGTGGGTCCGCACTCAGGAACAGAGGACGCATCAGGGGGCGGCAGGGGTTACTGCTGGGCCGGGGTCGGCGTCTGAGGCAGGACGGGTGTGCTGGGGTCGGTAGGACGTGGTGCTTGGGGCAGGAAGAGGAGCTGGTGTCTGCTTAGAGTAGCAGAGCTGCTCTAGGGTGTCTAACCTGCGGTGTAGACAGAGTAGTTGTAGAGCCGATGAGAGCTGCTTCTGGGTGGATAAGCCAGTCTTCCATGTTGCTTGAAGACTGGGAGCGTGATCAGTTTCTCCTCCATCCTGTGTGAGTGCGAATCTCCGGGAGTCACCATTTGTGGGGTTCAAGATGTTTGGTTCACACTCAGGATGGAATGGAGAAAGGAAACTCACAATGTGCTCTCTATATACATGTTGTATTGGATGTACAATGCAGCTTGGTGCAGGGAAGGCAGCATGGTTACAAGCGTGATGTAGAGAGAGCTGGTTGGTGAGGACGCTCAGAGAAGGACAGCTTGTGGGTCGCCATGCTCGCCAGCGGGAGAGAGAACCGCCAGGCAGGCGGAGGAGCGAGGGCCGCCAGGCAGCGGCAGAGGAGGAGGTGTTGCTGGCTGTGGCTGTAGGTAGGAAGCGCAATCACCACGAGGTCAGGTCTTAAATAGCGGGGGTAGGCATCGCTTAGCAGTTGACCCCCGCTCCGTGATGTATGGCGGCGCTGGTTGACCTAGACCACGAGGCATACACTTGGGAATTGGTGGGGTCGGCTAGGCAGCGACAAACAGCGTTTGTAGGGGAGAATTCCACTACAAGTCCTTGGCCGTGATGAGGTTGGATACTTTGAGGAGTAGGGTGGCAGTGAGGAGTCTTGCCAATTCGGTTTTTCTCTCGTCAGTCACGCCCCCTTCATGGGAGTGTATCCGTACCCGGTGTACCCTCATTCCAGAGAGTATGTGGTGGACATGCCACCCTTGCGTGGTTTGAGATTGTAGACCTACCTATTCCAGGAATGGAGTTCGTTACAGGAATTACAACACTCCCCACCGCCACTTGTTGGTCGAGTGGTCGTAGAGTGGTTCCCGCAACTCTGTCCCGGAAGCCCCGTCAGGGGTTCCTACTTCCCTAGAGTTAATGAATGCTCACTTATAGACGTGAGCTAGTGTACCTAATTAGGGGGGGGGGGTAGGGATTCAGGATTGCCACCCCCATCCCAGGTGGACCCGCACGATCACTGTTACCTAGGAAGGCTCGGCGGAGGGATGGGTACTGCTCCTGCCCCCTTTCTTGTTCACAAACTCCTGGGAGGGAGGTGAACAATTACAGGGAGGACCCAAGGACGAATACACCTCTAGGGTGCAGGTCCCCAGGCCAGAGCGAAAAAGAAGGATGATCAAAGAAAAGCAGCCACTGGTGCAAGTAACACCAGTGGGATCGCGGCCCAAGTCCTCTGCAGAAAGCCGTTACAAATCTCCCAATCAGGGCCGCCTCTGATCAGGAGTCACCCCTGATCAGTGGGGAGGCACAGAAAGGGCGTTGTCTGGAACGAGCTTCCAGGGTGTGTAAGTAATGGTGGTGAGGTGGTCGTTTTCGTTCGGGTCGTCAACGCTTAGAGACAGGCTGGCAGGCTTTGGCAGTGAAGGGTCAAAAGAACGCGAAAGGTACCAGGTTCCGTGATCCTGGCATGTCGTGGGAAGCTATGGCCTCTCCTGGAGTTGCTAGGTGTGCGTCCGCACTGGGGAGTAGGTCTATCGGCATCGCTGGCTGTACGCTGATTGGCTGGTAAGCACGCGGCAGGAGCTCAGTCGTCAGTTGTAGGGAGAGGATCCACTACAGGGTTTCCGCCAGCTCCAGGTATGTACAATGAAAGACAAAAATCGTGTCGTGAAATTTGGTGAAAACACACAGTATGCCGAAGGGCTAAACTTTTGGCGCGCTCTGCCTTATGGTAGGGGGCTCTCAAAAGGTTTCACGAGTTATATTTAATCTTCGGACAAAACCGCGACACGACTTCTATCTTTGATTGTACATTCGACTGAGATGTTTATACTGTTATGCCGGGGCATAATTTCATATTATAATTTTGTAAACTAGGTGTTTTTGTTGTTTTCTGTCCCATGCAGCAGTTATTTTGGCAAATTTAGTGAAATTTTCGTGTAGGCCTATATATTGATGTATTAATTATGTAAGAACATTCTAGAATGTATTGCATCATTTTTGTTAGGATTTACTTATTAATGTAAATCTCGATCAGGGTAGAACGTTATACAATCTCCCAGGCATCTCTGGGTGGTGCTAGGATGTTCGAGATGCTTCTGACGAGGCATATATAAACAGGGCGAGTAGGTTAGCAGTCAATCGATCGCTTCTGTTCAGAATTTAAAGAAAAAGCCTAGCAGAACAACTGGAGATAATTGCTGCGCAAGTATTGTGGAATTATTGCGATTAATATAAAGTGAGAAGACTAAGGAATTGTACACTGGTAGTGCGCTGACTATATACAGTATTCGAAGTGTGGAGTCAAAGCTGTGAAGACTTTACCCTGTTAACAGTATTGTGAAGAATCAGTGCTTATTAAGGGAGACTACAGTGCACAAGTGTATTTCTGTGACCCGGTGGAAATCTACCTGCCTATTGTCCATCTGTGCACTGTTACCGATCGTCGGGAAATTACTGGAGAGACAGCCAGTGGGAATTCGACAACACTCGAGATATCTACTACTTCTGTACATACGACCCTAGCCGCTGGTAACCAGTGATGGAAGCTGAGTAAGCGGGGAAAGGAGGGGGGTCGTAACAATACACTTCGATTAGGTAGCCCCTCGCCAGTTTGTAGTATAAGCTAGGTAGTTGCAGGCCCTCCAATCTCTCCGGGTAACAGAGGTTCCGTAGAGCAGGCACCAGTCTGGTGGCCCTCCTTTGGACATTTTCATTCAATTGATAGTCTTTAGCATACATCGGGGACCAGACGGGGTGACAGTACTCTAGATGGAGAACCACCTCGCTCCTGAAGATCGTGACGAGTGCGGGCCATCCAGATATCTAAACGACCTTCTTTTAAGACCTACTACTGTAGTTTCATTACCTGATTCACCTTCTCACAATGGGCCGAGAACTTAAGCTCATTGTCCTTTTTCACATTCGTCTCAGTTAATGCGGTCTCCGTCCTGTTGGAACATATAATACGCCTCTTTACTATTGGTGCGTCCCAGGTGCATCCTTTTGCACTTCGTGGTATGGAATCTTAGCAGCCATTTCCTCGATCATTCTTGAAGCTCATAGAAATCGTTCTGCAGCTCTCCACCGTCTGTTTAGTTCTTAATTTCCCTAAATAACTTGGCATCGTCAGCAAACATTTGTATGGAGGAATGTATAGCTTCTAGCATGTCATTAATGAAACAGACAAACAACAGCGCGGGTCGGGTCGTGTTGCGCCTCTATACCACCCTGTGTTAAGACCTGACTGAATTACTCAGAATAGGCAAACTGTACTCCAAACTTTGTCAATAAATTTGTTAAAGAAAAAAAACTAACAAAGCGTGTTAGGCATTCGGGCCTTCGTTGTTGAGCGGCAGAAATTGGACAGTGATCACATAAAATCATCAAGTTCGTCTTAGTGATGTGAAAGTGGAAATCGATGTAGGATTTTTAATGCTAGAAGCGATTGTATTTTTGAAAACTCAATCTCCACCGAGTTGGAAATACAGCCCAGGTCAAGAGGCCTACAACCTCAAAATCATTGCCATATGACAAAGCTTATATTTTTTTTGAGTTGTGGTCACGGCTGTGATAAAGGCCAACCAGGGAGTTTAGTACTGTGCCTTTATTTAAATCAGTTCATAGTGTCATCAAAGACCGCGGTAGAGGTTGTAAACAACTTAAAGTTAATAAAAATTGGCAAGCAAGCTGGCTGCCAGCAGAAACCAAGTCGTGTTATAGGTGAACTCTTAGAACAATCTTCCAGAAAGTGTTGTGACAGCACCGAGTGTGAGCTCCCCAAGACTTGACCAGGTTCAGGTACATTCAGGAGCCGGTGCATGCCCAGTACTTGCCAACAGTGCGTAACAGACGTGAACGATCGCCCAAGCGGCTAACGAGCCGATCAGTGGAGAAGAGGATAAAAGTAAAAGTAAAGTAAAGATCCCAGCAAGGGAAACTGATTAAAGTTGCAGAATGTACAACAGAGGTAAATTAGAAAGCCAGAAGTATGTATTGGGGTGTTTTTTATGAGAGAGATCGCTCTCTCTCAGAATCTTTGAATCAGGTTTGGGATGGTATGAATAAGATAAGAGGAATCAAGAAGAAATTTAATGTTCATCCCAATCCAAACGCCAAAGCTAATGAACTAATGAATAAGTGGGCATACGCATCTAATTATGAGTGTCTCCCAAGTAATGTTCAGGTTTGCTTGAGGAATTCAAGATCTATGAGGCGAAGGTTGGTGAATATCCAAAGTACTGTAAGTGAGGAAACCTGTGTTCCGTTTACCAAAGATGAAATTCTGAATGCTGTAAAGAAAGGGAAGTCTAGCGCTACTGGCAGGGATGGTCTTGTAGTGGATTTCTCCCCTACAAACGCCGTGTGTCGCCGACTAGCCGACCCCCCGCGAATTCACCAGCCTGCACCTCGTGGGCAAGGTCAGGTAACCAGCGCCCCCGAACAAAGCGGAGGTCTACAATCAAGCCACGCCTACCCCCGCTATACAAGACCTCACCTGGCCGTGACCTGCCCTTCTAGCTACAGCCAGCAACACCTCCTCTGAGCACCCTCACCAACCAGCTCTCCCTACTCACGCTTGTAACCACGCTGCCTCCTCCCAGCACCAGCCACCAAGCTGTATTGTACATCCAATATAATATGTATACAGAGAGCACATTGTGAGTTTCCTTTCTCCATCACATCCTGAGTGCGAACCAATGTCTCATAACCCCACAGTCTAACCTATGAGCTTATCAATTATCTTATAGGTATGGAGGACAACCCAATTCTCCTTAATTTGTCATATGAAAATGGAAGACTGCCAGTGAAGTGGAAAATGGCACTCATTGTTCCTGTGCCCAAGGGCGATAATGATTATTGACCCATATCCTTAACATCTTGTCTATCTAAAATGATGGAGCGAATGGTATTAAATATATAGTATATAATTGATGGTCTCTTGTCTAGTAATTTGTTTGGATTTTTATAGGGTAAAAGCACTACAGATTGTGTGATTAAATGTCTTAGTAATGCTAATGTCAACTGTAGACTGTTTGTAAACCTTAAAAGTGTCTTTGATAAGGCAAATAAGGAAGTGATCTCAGAAAGTCTTGTAGTTGTGTTCTGACCTCACTAGGGGAAAGGTCACGGCAGGGTTAGCTCCGGAGGGATAATTATCAGATATGGCCAGAGCAAGGTGCGGTCTTGGGTATGAGAGTTTGGTGACCAAACTGGAGTGGTCCACTGAAGAATTGGCGAAGGTCAAGTTGGAGAACTTGAAATTAAGGGAAGAGCTGGCGATGTTAAAAGGAGAGGCTGGACGAGTAAAGCCAGTGGCTGACGAAAAATCAAGCGAGTGGAAAATTGTGAGTAGTGGGAAGACAAAGCTTTTGGTGAAGAAGCACACCAAGGATACGACAACAACGACAACAACAGCTAAGTGTACCAACCCGTTCAGTCCCTTGATAGACGAATTGGACGTTAGTACAGACAGGGATGACAAGGAAGGTATAAAAACTTTAATTGTTGGTGACTCACAGGTAAGGTACATGGACAGGGCCTTTTGTGGTAAAAACAAAAATAGGATGAGGGTGTGTTTGCCAGGAGCTGGGGTGGGGGATATAATTGACAGGATGGACAATATCTTGTCTGGTAATGGGAACAAACCCATTATCTGCCTCAGTGCAGGAGGCAATGATATTGGCCGGTGTAGGAGCGAGGAGCTTCTTGATAAGTTCAAGGCAGCCATAGATCGTATTAGGACTAAGGGAGGGATCCCTATCATATGCGGTGTCCTGCCTAGAAGGAGAGTTGGCAGTGAATGGTTGTCAAGGGCGGTTGGTGTTAACGACCGTCTTGACAGATATTGCAAGTCAATATCAGTCCCATTCATTGACAACTGGGACAACTTCTATGGCAGAAGGGACCTTTATGCTAGGGATGGGGTGCACCTGTCTAGGGATGGAGTAGCAACCCTGGCTGGGGCTCTAGAGGGGGCAGTTCAAAAGATATCGAAGTCTTTAAACTGCTAAGAGAACATAGGGGCACGGGGGTGGAGGAGACTGCAGTGGGAGCGGGTAAACAAGGCGAAAGATTACAGGGAAATAGTGTTAGGAATGATGACATAACTAAATTAGACAGGGAGTTTAAAACTAAACGCGGTAAGGGAAGGACTCAGAACACGACTAACTTAAATGTATATTACGCGAACAGTAGAAGTATGAGAAACAAAATGGATGATATTAGGGCCTTGGTATGTACAGAAGAAATCGATATAATTGCATTCACTGAAACATGGATCAACCTAGACACACGTGAATTACCAGTCGAATACCAAATTGCGGGTTACAAACTGTTCCATACCGATAGGCAGACCAGGAAAGGAGGCGGAGTAGCAATCTATGTTAGGGATAATCTGAAGTGTGAAATAAATAAGGAAATAAAAACTGAGAGGAATACAGAAACAATTTGGATAGAATTAAGCGACGGTCGGGAAAAATTAATCACAGGAGTAATATATAGACCCCCCAATCTTGACAGAGTCAATGAGCGACTTATCTGGGATGAAATGCGCAGGGCTTCCATACACAACAAAGTCTGTATAGTAGGCGACTTTAACCTTGGCCAAATAGATTGGACCGACCTTACGGGAAACTCAGAATCAGAGGATTTTCTCGAGACGATCCAGGACTGTTTCCTAAGTCAACATATAACCGAACCCACACGGGGTAATAATATATTGGATTTAGTTTTGTCAAACAGAGAAAACCTCATTAGCAATGTCGAGGTAGGGAACGAACTTGCAAACAGCGATCACAAAGAAATTCGATTCCAGTTAGATTTTCAGGGCAGACGTAAGGAAAATTCCACTAAAGTACCAGATTTCAGAAGGGCAAACTTTGACAGTTTAAAGAGGCAGCTAAGAGAGGGGGTGTCGCGCTTGGCCGTGAACCTGACAGATGACACCGACCTGATAACGAGATCTGAGATTGCCGAGTTCCACGACAATTTAAATAGTGAGTTACTTAATGCACAAAGGCAGAACATACCATACAAAAAACTCAGATCAAACAACAATGACCCTAAATGGATAAATAATTATTTAAAGAACATCATTGGCCAAAGGAAGGCTATAGGTAGAAGGATAAATCGTGGCGAAATTCACCTCCGGGACTATTATAGGGTATTGGCGAGTAGGGTTAAAACCGAGATAAGGAAAGCAAAGAGGAATAATGAGGTAAGGATAGCAAGGGAGGCAAAGACTAACCCCAAAGGATTCTACCAAATGTACCAAACTAAAACACGAGAAAAGATTGGACCAATACGGTCAGACTCCGGCGAGCTCACTGATAACGACGGAGAAATGAGCAATAATTTGAATAAATATTTTTCAACAGTTTTCACCAGCGAAAATTTAAACATGATACCCGAGGCACCGACTCTATTCAGAGATAGTGAAGAAAACAAATTAAGTGAGATAGTAGTGACTAGTAACGATGTTAGTAAGCAAATAGACAAACTAAAGCCTAATAAGTCACCTGGTCCCGATGAGATATTTGCCAGAGTATTAAAGGAATGTAAGGAAGAGCTTAGTATGCCCTTAGCAAAGTTGTTTAACATGTCCTTAAAAACAGGTGGAGTACCAGAATCCTGGAGGATAGCGAATGTAATACCGATCTTCAAGAAGGGGGATAGATCACTATCCTCTAACTACCGCCCAATCAGTCTAACATCAATAGTAGGCAAATTACTGGAAGCAATCATTTCAAACTCTATTCGAAATCACCTGGAGAAGCACAGATTGATCAATGATTCCCAGCATGGCTTCACAAGCGGACGTTCTTGCCTGACTAATCTATTAACATTCTTTTCATCAGTTTTCGAATCAGTGGACGAGGGGCACAATTATGATGTGGTATATCTCGACTTTAGCAAAGCCTTCGACAGAGTACCCCACGAAAGACTAATTAGAAAGGTAGAAGCTCATGGCATCAAAGGTGACTTCCTTAAATGGATTAGGGCGTGGTTACAGGACAGGAAACAGCGAGTGAGCATTAACGGCACTAAGTCCCACTGGAGCAACGTCACAAGTGGAGTTCCCCAAGGCTCAGTACTTGGACCATTATTGTTTATTATATACATAAACGACATAGATATCGGCATAGACAGCAACATAAGTAAATTTGCTGATGATACTAAAATAGGACGTGTTATCAAATCTGACGAGGACTCGGCAAAACTACAGGAGGATCTAAACAAATTTTTCGAATGGTCTGAAAAATGGCAGATGAAATTCAACATTGACAAATGTAAAGTACTCAGTATAGGGAATGTAAACAGGGAAACCAGATACCAGATGAACAACGATGCCATAGAGAAATCCGACTGCGAGAGAGATTTAGGAGTAATGATAAGTAGGAACCTTAAGCCAAGTAAACAATGTGTTTTTGCTCGTAACAAGGCTAATAAAGTACTTGGGTTCATACAAAGGAGTGTTAGTTACAAGACTAGCGAGGTCATCCTAAAACTGTATCTTGCTCTTGTGAGACCACACCTGGATTACGCAGTCCAGTTCTGGTCACCGTATTACAGAATGGATATAGAATCCTTGGAAAGAATCCAGAGGAGAATGACAAGACTAATCCCGGGTATCAGGAACCTTGAGTATAGAGACAGGTTAAAGCATCTTAATTTGCACTCCCTTGAGAGACGTAGAGCGAGGGGCGACCTGATAGAGGTGTATAAATGGAAGGCAGGGCTAAACAAAGGGGACATTACAAAGGTACTCAAATTATCCAACCAGGAGCGAACTCGTAACAATGGTTTTAAATTGGACAAATTTAGATTTAGGCGTGAAATAGGTAAACACTGGTTTGGAAACAGAGTAGTGGATGAATGGAACAAGTTACCAAATATCATCATTAACTCGAATACGCTGAATTGCTTCAAACATAGGTTGGATGCTCATATGAGCAATAGGGGTTGGGTGTAAACGGGACTGCCCAGTATGGGCCAATAGGCCCGCTGCAGTTTCCTCCATTCTTATGTTCTTATGTTCTTATGTAAGTAAAGGTATAAAAGCGAAATTATTGATGCAGATTACAGATTACTTAACAGAAAAGCTAATGTCCGGTTTCAAGGTCATGAATCAAACGAAAAAATTCTAGGGTTGGGTACCCCACAGAGTGGCATTCTTTTAATATAGTTAGGGACAGAATAGCTAGTTACAAATTCCAGGGCGAGTCCCAAGTAATCATTTACGCTGATGACATTCTGATCCAATGTAAGAATGAGGAAGATATGTCTAGGGTCATTGATCAGCTGCAGTGTCTTTGTCTCTCCTTGGGACTGGTCATTAATGAAAATAAAACCAAATTTCAGTCAAGGGCAGTAAATGCTAAAGAATTTTAGTTTAATGGAATAAAATTGCAAAAAGTATCCATTTACAATCATCTGGGAAGGTTTGTGATGTTACGACCCTTGGCCTCATAGGGTGTAACAAACACAAATTCAAATTTCTCTTTGTACTATAGGTCCAGGAATAGATCCCACCAAATTCATCACCTCATTACTATGGGGTATATTAAAATTCATGAAGTATATATAATTAAAAATATTATATTAACAAACACTAAAACAACAAAAATACGACAAGATGTTTGGAAGTGGCTGAGTAAGACTGAAGGTCCAGCATTATCACACAAAATCAATCAACACAAATCACCATAGTCAAATACCAACTCCCAAAACATAAGAGAGAGAGATTATATTATTTAACTTAAAGACAACTGTGCCTAGACTGATTACCAACTACCAGCTGGTCACCGACGTCACCTTTTACCGCCAAATACTGACGTAACATATTGTAGTGGACGTCTCCCCTACAAACTGCGTAGCTGCATCCCACCTGCGACGCCTTCCCTAGCAACCTAGCAACCAAACGATGCTACTGTATCCTAGCAACCGAGCCAAAGACCGGTTACTTCTCGGGTTTTCCCAACATGACTCATAGATGACTCACGGCTGCTGGGTATATAAACTCTGTCTCTCCATTGAGATTCACTTGAGAACTGAACCTCGGCGAGGTAGGTTCTCCCGGCTCCCCGCTCCTTCCTCCTGAGGTACCGCGTGACCATGTTCACCCTAGCCCAGGCGAAGGTTGTGAGACTGATTCCGGTCGAGCACCCTTCGCGCAAGAAACTAAATCTTCTTGTTATTAAAGACTTTTTTGACCACATTGGACTCAAGGGGGTGACTGGGGTCGTCCGCAGTAAAGGCGGTACCCTTATCATCACCTTCGAGGAATGGGGGCAGGGCCACAAATTGCCTCCCCTTGTGAACATCAATGGAGTCGACGTCATGTTTGACGCCTTACTTCAGGATAACTTAGTTTTGGGAGTCATTTCCCACTCTGAAATTGAGTATCTCGAAAAAGACGAACTTGCCGAGCTGATTGGAGATCAGCTCTCAGTACTTAGGAAGCTGACCAGCACAACTGCCCTGGTTGGTTTTCCTAAGGAACTTCCTAGCTCCGTTATACTGGGTTGGGAGAAAATCCCAGTAAAACCTCACCAGCAAAAACCCACTCGCTGCTACAATTGCCAGAAATATGGCCATCTGGCGAGGAAGTGTGGTGCTCGCGAGGTGTGCTCAAGCTGCGGGGCACCCGGCCACACCGACGCTGACTGCCAGGCGGCAGTTAAGAAGTGCGCGGCTTGTGGTGGCCCTCACTCCTCCTCCGACCGGCTTTGTCCCAAGTGGAAGGAGGAGTGCAGGGTGGCCAGGCTGCGGGCGAAAGAAAAATTGACTTACAGGGAGGCCCTCCTTGTAGTCAAAAATCAAGAAAAGAAAAAACAAGAAAAGAACAAACAAGACAAAAACAACCACGACATGAACAACTGAGAACCCGATATCCCTACAGAAGACCAGGAAAAAGAAGACCAGAAAGAAGAAGATAAAAAAGAAGGCGAAGAACAAGATCAAAAAGAAGACGAAGAACAAGAAGAAGAATGGAAAGTAAAAACTAAAAGAAGAACCAAAAAAAAAAGAAGTGCAACCAATCAGCTTCGGCCGAAATAGCCTAACGGCGAAGAGGCCAGTAATCCCAAACAACTTGAACTTAATTGAGATTCATTCTGGCCATTCTTCTTGAACAAGCAACACCTCCTCCTCCGCCGCTGCCTGGCGGCCCTCGCTTCTCCGCCGCTGCCTGGCGGTCCTCGCTCCCGCCAGCGAGCATGGCAACCCACCAGCTGCCCTTCTCTGAGCTTCCTCACCAACCAGCTCTCATTCTGGCCTCACTTCTACAACACGCAACACCTCCTCCTCCGCCGCTGCCTGGCGGCCCTCGCCTCTCCTCCGCCTGCCTGGCGGTCCTCGCTCCCGCCAGCGAGCATGGCGACCCACCAGCTGTCCTTCTCTGAGCATCCTCACCAACCAGCTCTCATTCTGGCCATTCTTCTTGAACACGCAACACCTACTCCAGCAAGCTCCTCGCTGTCCAGCATTCATTCAACCAGGAGGCCAGCAACAGGCAACATCTTCTCTAACGAAGCTCCTGCACATCTACCTCCTTCAACACGCTACTCACCGAACGTCTTTACTGAGCAGCTCCTCACCACACGGCATCTCCAGCACCAGACTGTCTATCATATAACTTATATTATACAAGAAAACCACCTTAGAGTTTCCATCCATCCTGAGTGCTAGACAACATTATACCACGAATTCCTACAATATCCTGATTGGCTAAGACATAAAACTATATTTAAATTACCTTACTGACATTAATTCCACATATTTAACCTATGTACAAATCTAATGTAATAAAACAATACAATATAATAAACAAAGTTAATACTGAAATAAGGGCTCAGTTGGTGTGGGCGAGTAGTGAGCGAAGCTGCCCGAGACACCCACACACCATCCGAAACAACGAATTTTTTACACAGAACATAAACTAACAGCGGACACTCGTAACAGTGAGTATAAATAATAATGTTAAGGATCAAATTACTTATGTAAAAAATATATGTACAGTTAGGCTAAAACCTCTGAAAGTTTTGTCAAATAGAGGAAATGGTGTTGGTATACAGTTTTAAGATCTATGTACTTAAGTACAGTTAGGAGCATCATTGATTAATTAATATTCAGCTCCAGTTCTAGCTTCTTACTCAGGAAAAGATCTTAGGCCATTAGAGCTTATTCAGAATGAAGAAATGAGGATTGTGCTTGTGTAACGGGCCGAGTTTTCTCTTTTTATAATTTACCATCCAGATATTATTTTTCTGTTAGTCTTCTTATTTATTCATATACTTCTATGTTCGTTGTAGCATTCTTTCCAATGAGTGTCCTGTTTTATATAGTTATCCTTCTTCAATTCTTTACATATATACTTATTCTTATATATTCTTGCTTATATTCTTATATGTTCTTTATCTCTGTATACCTTATATTCTTATATATTCTTATATAAGTAACTCTTATGCTTCTCTGCTTATGTTTTCCAAGTCAATGTTCTTTCTTTTCATTTCCTTTCATATATTATGATCTCTTCCATATATTTTGTTCTAGTTATATTCTAAACCATGGATTAACCTGGGAAACCATGTCTTTCTTATTACCACACTATTATACTTACAACGGTAGCCTGCCACCACCCAGGATTTTTCTAGAATATAACATATCTTAGTTAACTGTTAGGTAGCGAGCTTCTAGGCACGTGAGTTAGTTATTTTCTGAGAACCAATGTGGGAAAGGATAGAGTGGTGATACTCGTAGATGTAGATTACTAATTCAATATTTAGTAACACAGTGATTGGATAAGATGCATCTTAGATTCACTCAGACAAAACAGAACTGCAATTTATTTATTAAGTCATCAAACACTTCAAGAACTTATTACCTCATTAAATACCTCCAAATACTTATTACTTCAATCGACAATTGTGGTATTATCACTCTGCCAAATGATATTCAGTACTAGGTATACACCAGATATCACTGGACCCTCAGGTCTTACCTTACCAAGTAGCAAATTGACTCTTCACTTCTTGGTTATATCATTATACTCTCAGATTATCATTTCATGGTCACTACCGATGAATACATAGCACAATTATCGCAACCTACAATACCTCCTGTTAATTCGCAAGGAACAACATGGCACTTTTAACTCTCATTCAGTGGTTCAATACTTAACCTGGGATACTATATTTCTGCTAGTTATCCCCCAAACAAGATACAATAATACTTAGGCCCATGTAACTGTGAGGAGTGCCCCAGGGTAACGCTGGTCTCTGCAACAAATGAGATCACTGTTAGGGGTCGGTTGTAGACCGACACATGCCCAGGGAGCTGGCGCCTGATTTGCAGGAAACGGACTTCCCAGTTAAATCCTGTCGAATTAACGGCATCGTTCAACCCGGTTACCGACCCACGTTAGCCGATGAGTATTCAGCTCAACACACTGGAGAGACGTTGGGGAAGAGTCACGAATGCGTAAAGGTCTAATTTCAACTATACAAAACATACGCCTGGCAACGGTTCAGACG
This sequence comes from Homarus gammarus, assembly GCA_958450375.1. NCBI lineage: Eukaryota > Metazoa > Arthropoda > Malacostraca > Decapoda > Nephropidae > Homarus > Homarus gammarus. The sequence continues at coordinate 37,166 of CAUDMG010003243.1, read as the reverse complement.
ATATCTAAATCTCTACGCTACTCGACTTAATTGGCACAGAATTCACTATGTTAACACCTGAACACTGATTTTCACCAAAATTGACTAAGTTAAACTGAATTAATAGGCGGCGGGGAACACACGTTAACATACCTGGAGAGACGTTGAGGAAGAGTCACGAATGCGTGATTCTCCCTCGTGTAGAGGTATATACGTGCACCCGTGGGGCAGCTTGGGCCTCCGTATTCATACCAGAAGGGTCGATCTTACCAACAACATAACTTCTCTATCATTTTGGATCACTGTATACTTGGTTATGAACTCCGGTGTTCTTGATCAGGGTAATTTCCTATGTCTATTCATATAATCTAATCAGAGGTTGAGCTTGCCAGGAAGAGGTGGAATATACACGTCGATAACATTAATTCTGCAAGCTCAGGCCTGAGGCGAACAAGGGCTATTCACGGGGAGGCGCTAGATCTTGGAGATTATATCAGTTGACAGAATAGTTCAGGAGATTAATGACTTTCTTAAATAGACAACTGACACTAACTAAGCTAAAAACATCAGATTCTCTGATGTCGGGGCGACAAAATGATATAACTTCAGGCGCGATCAGAAACTCATGGATACCCCCACGGATGACATAAAATACGCCACTCTAGCTGGCAAACTCGACACTCACTTACTTGACACGTTCTCTTAACGATAAGGACAGTTGAAGCGCTCTACCCCACTCACAATGGATCTTGAATGTTCCAACTGTAAACAGACATATCTAAGTTGATTCAAAACAAGGGTGTTCTCTCTCACACTCAAATTCATTTTATAGAGAAGTTGGTTTCAGTAAGTCAGAGAAAATGGGATAACGGAGGACTGAGGTGTCTTGAAGTGATGAGAAAACGGACTCCTCAGATGGAGGACTCAAACGAAAGCCGAGTTACATGTTTTGTGGGCTATTGAGCGTAATATGAATCATTTGACTTTGGCGCTAACTGACGTGTAAGACCGTGGTCGTTACACTTGGTTGTCCAAGGACGACAGGAATAGAGATTATGAGGATGGAGCTAAACGTCTCGAGCATAATACACCGAATTAGGGAGTTGACTGTCGTTTCTACTCTAAGGCTTATTAGGCGTGGTGATGGATATCTGAAGTCTGCTGTTGATAAATTTACTAATGCAATTAATAGTAATTTTAAGATGAACACTTAAACTAAAAAAACTTTGTCAGATCTTGTGTAAATATAATATTGTAGATTTGTGTGTGCCTTTTGCCAAACAAAGTTTATTTGAAACCTTGGTTCATGGAGCGTGTATCTGTAAGAATGGATAAACTAGAGTTTAAAAAAAAGAAGAATGTAATCCTTTTGAGTTACGGGAAATATTCCTTGAGAAAATATCTGAGTACCATAAGGAAAATGTTATTCATATGTACTGTGATGGTTCAGTTAATGTGAATCGGGCCGGATGTGGCATTGTTATTAGGGAATTTTTTGAATATGGTATTAGTGTTGAAGAAAGAATATCCAAGAGAATTGGGGATAGAAGTTCCAGCACCACTGCTGAACTTTATGCTGTATATGTGGGACTTAAGAATGCCTTTGTGAGGAAAAAGACAGTTTTGGGGGTTTGTTGACAGTCAAAGCGCTCTATTTGTTCTAAATTCTCAAGTGCCTCTTGATGATGATTTAGTTTTAAAATGTAAGAAGTGTATTCATGACATAAAATCACTTAGATATGATGTTAGTTTTATGTGGATTCCATTCCATTGTGGTATATATATGAATGAGATTGCTGATGATTTGGCTAAGCAAGGGTGTGGCAAAGAAATTGTAGAATACGATTGTATTTGGGGTATTAAAAGAATAGAATCTGGAATTTTAAAAATCAGAAATCAATGGCAAATGGACAATATTCGGAAAATTTTGAACAAGAGTAGTAGTAGTTTGAAACATTATGTTCGAGTTTTGAATTCTACAAGTTCTACTTATGATAAGGCTTCGGTTACGTATGATACATTTGTGATGAGACTACGCTTTGGATACAAATATTATTGGCAATATATATTGAAGGAACTGATGGCATTCCTTGTAAACTGTGTGGCTATGTAAAGTCTCATACATTCTGTAAGTTTAACATAAGATTGTAGATTTATGCATATCTATTTGTTGTATACATTGTAGGGTTACGTGATATTATGTTGTCTAGCACTCAGGATGGGATTGATGGAAACTCTAGGTGGTGGTTTTCTTATATAATATAAATTATATGAAAGACAGTCTGGTGCTGGAGATGCCGTGTGGTGAGGAGCTGCTCAGTAGACATGTTCGGTGAGTAGCGTGCTGAAGGAGGTAGATGTGCAGGAGCTTCGTTAGAGATGTTGCCTGTTGCTGGCCTCCAGGTTGAATGAGAGCTGGACAGCGAGGAGCTTGCTTGGAGGAGGTGTTGCGTGTCCAGGAACCGAGGCCAGAATGAATCTTAACGGAGAGACAGAGCTTATATACACAGCAGCTGGAAGTAAACCCTGGGAACTCCCCGGTTTCTTGACTCCGTTGCTAGGGAAGACGTAGCAGGTGGCTGGTTGCTAGGATACTGTGGCATTGGAATGCGGATACGCAGTTGTAGGGGAGACGTCCACTACAACATATCTGATTTATGATTAGCATGCTAACCAACTCCGTTTGATGTAATTGTCAATAAATGTTTTGAATTTAATTTGAATTTGAGTAGTTTTGGGCGGGCTAGTTAGCATTTGAATTTGAATTTGAGCATGAGACACAAAATATCACTTGGACATTTTAATCCTCCAACTTCCGTATTAACTTAGTAAATTACACAATAATGGCAGATGTTGCAGTATATGACATGGATGCTTTTAAAGATAGAGATTGTAATTTAAATCAATACATAAATGATAAAACTAGATTTAAGAATATGGGCAACGGAAGTGTTCTTTTATTATTACTCAGTAATGGGCAAAGCATCAAAGAGGATTTACAAATTACAAGTCGCATTGTAAAGAGTGATCATGTGTGTGTATGTTTTAATTGAGACAAAAGTATCGGGAAAAGGGTGAAATAAAATGGTATATGTGTATGATATTCTGTGATATTTTGAGATGGAAATCTAAGCCCCCCCCAAAAAGAAATACATGATTAAGTCTTTGGTTATTGGAGGATAATCTACCTTTTAAATTCTCCGCCTAAAAATTAATCGCCATTTTTGTGACTATCAATTGTTTCAGAAATGAATCATGTTAGATGTAAAATATTATCGATTGTTGCACTATTCACAAAAATGAAGTTAATTATTTTTATAAATATAATAAAATATGTATTTTTTATTGATATACGCTAGTTTTGTTAAACTATTAAGAAGATTTACACAAAATCTTTCCAGACTAACACTCTTGCGCGAGCCGGAACAAAAGCTTGTGTCAGTGAATAATTTGCCTGTGAAGGTATAGGTGGGGCTCTCCTTTGACACTATATGACACTGCTGGTTATCTTTCATCAAAAACCAGTAGGTGCTGGTGTCGTCTCATAAAGCAAGGTAAGAAGACTACAAATTACTCTTTCTGGAGAACTTGAGCATATCAATAGGTATTGGAAGGGAAGGTCACAAACTTGATGAATCTGGTGACAACTTCGAGAATGTGGTAGGTGTTTTCCTCCTGTTATCCCCATTACTTGATAACTAATGTCATTTAACGTTAATTAACAGTCGTGGGGTATTAAGTTTTATAATGGCTTTATGTTCTCGAGAACTGATATACGTTGTACGTCATTAATGAGGCCAGAATGGTAATCCTTTGTGGTGGAAATTACAAAGTTGGCAGACTTAGATTTTGATAATTGGATAATTAGTAAAATCGTCACATGATCTTACCTTAGATGATAATGTACTAAGTCAGTGCCGGCATATAAAGACTGGCCAAAAATACCGCACATCAATTGAAACAAAAAAAACTCGAGAAGCAAATTTCCATAGACAGCCTTATATGGGGTTGAGCTGATGAGTAATGTGATGGTACATAACACAAGTACATCTTACATTACAGTACTTAACCCTCTGGTACACCTGGCAGTGGTTGGAAATCTCACCCCCTCGCAGCCTTTCAATGCAGGTTGTCGGTAACAGGAACGGTTTTTCCGTTTTAGTAAACATTGGGGTAAAATTATTGTTTCAGTCATCCACCTATTTGGAAGCTGTTCAAAACCCATGTAAAACCATCGGAAAAACATATGGTAAATATTCATCCATTGGCTGTTCTTAGGTTCTGATACAAAATTACAATTTTTTTGTATTATAGTGCTTTAATAAAATCTGACCTTCAATTCTGGTGCAAATTAGCGGCTTTAAAAAAAAATTGTAACAAACTGCTAATTTGCACCAAAATGGTGATCGGTTTGAGTAAAACGCACCGTATAACCTAGCCTAACCATTTTTTTGAGCTTACCTGCTACTGTGGTGAAGGATACAGCCCGTTTCGTCACCAACCCAGTTCGTCACCAAAAACCCATTTCGTCACCACTAACAGACCGTTAGTCGCTGGTAGTATTAGTGACAAATTGTAAGTTATTATGGTATTATTTTACTTAAGGACATGGCGCACCCCAAAGTTATAGACTACTGAAGCATTTAGATCTCGCTATTCTGAGCATTTTGAACCCCATTTGACACTCGGAAATGGATAACGACACAATTGAATTTAATTGTTTACGTACTTTTCAGTCTTCGTCTGTGTGAGGAGATGTTATCGTCGTGAAAGCGAGCTAATTATGAGCGTGCTTACATCACGCATGCGTGACGTCTTCCAATTATGACCAATGATGTAACGATCTCATCACGAGATTTTTTATTTTTTTTTTTTTTACCACTCAAAATTGAATTTTTTTTAAAGGGAGGAGCCAAAGTACGGATTTGATGGATTTTAATTTCAATGACCACTGTCACAATGGCCGTGGTGGAGGTTGGTTGTGAATCGTGCTCTTACGATTATTTTAAGTTTATTGCCGAGTTTTACAAGAAATACGATCATGCTATCCAATGCCTACGTAATCACGGTGTTCTCCCTGTGTCTGTTGAGTACCTGCACTAAAAATTGCCTTGTAAATTTTGAAAACAAGAATCAGAGGTTGAACCTATCCCTGGTCCTTCCACTTCTAACTAAGATATTGTACTTTCGGACATGGCGCGCCCCAAAGTTTAAAGCTACTGAAACATTTAGATTTCATTATTTTGTCTTTTGAACCCATTTATATTAGTTGGAAATGAATAGGATAGGTTAGGTTAGTTTAAGCTAAGCCTACCGACATGTAAATTCTAATTTCACGCCCATCCCATTGGTACTATGCTTCTTTTTAAGCACTACACCACCTTGTTTCAGTTTGGAACTGATGGCTACAAGAATAGTTCGTCAATGTCGCCAAAGACCCAACAAAGTTGATAATTATTGTTCTTGTAGCACTTCAAAGTAATGCCTGTGGACACAGGCGACTGGTACTGAGCGTGCATAGCGCAGGTGAGAAGGATGACCTTTTAAGAGAATGGGAGGCAAGCAGGAATTTCAATCGCTCAAACACTTGTGCTTCCAAAGATTGGCAGATTTTAGCCTAAGAAGCCTTGTTATGAGTGTCGGAATAAGAGCCAGTGAATAGAGTATTGGTCGACATATGAACTTCGAATGATTCGTTGTGTAGACACTGAAGCAGTTAAAATTTCGACATACAGTATATTATACTTGAAATGTAGTAACATTAGTTTTGATGTGTCAGGTAAAACAAAGTAATGTTTGTTACAGCAAGCAGTAATGAGTAGTGTTACCACAAGTTGTAATGAGTAGGATGACACATAAACAAATACTGTTAGGCTGTAAGTCATGTCATGTTTATTGGGTGTGCCTGCCTGCATACAGTATATAGAGTATTGAGATGGTGGAGATAGAGACCCAGAGGAGGTTGAGGTATTGGGTGGTAGTAAGGGAGCTTGTTTGTGTATAAACACCTGACCCAGCTAATTCGGCCAGCCAGGGCTGGGCATGTGACGCCGGGCAGGGACTGGTACTGTAGCTATCCCCATCATAGAGGCAACACCTAACCTGTTTCCTTGAGACTTTCAACTCATAAGTTTAACTTGTACTTAAGTTTACACAGGTAGACTGTGTCCATTGCATCGGTTATCATTGTGACAACATAGAAATATGGCAAATTAAGTACAGTACTCATTATGTGTTAAGATTAGACCAATTCCCATAAAATTACATAGCTGCGATCGTTATGTGAATATATATTGGATTAAACATTTATGTGTGATTGCCTATGTATGAATTATCTGAAATACTAAAATGAATGGTATTCAACAGGTTTGACCGAATTATAACGTTTGAGTTTAACGTGAAGAGTCTGGTTACTCTTTAAACGCCCGGAAAGCGCTTACAGTTTATTATATTAGTCTCGAATACTAATGAACGAGTGAGCGTTCGATAGTTATTTGCAGATTTGCAACTTGAATGTCTTTGTTTATGACGTCCTTTCCGCCCACCTCTGCTCGCTTAGTTTTACGTCTCGGAGCCTGGTGGCTTTAGTATTGGGCTGGGAGTCATAAGATTAGTATTTCCTCTCATATTGTATATTTCTAGTGGTATAATGTGTAAACTTTGCTCAATTTTTAAGAACACCAAGTATCTTACAGTGATTTATATGTGAGATTGTGGGTAGTCATATTTCAAAATGCCACGGTAAAATAACTTGCTTGTTTATGAGTTACGTGTGTTGGATAACCATTTAAATAAGTCTTTTGTCATTACTTTTATGATTATTATTTTGTCACTTGGTTGTGTCACTTGTTTGATCAGATTTACCCGGTACATTAGTTTCTTTGTTTTATTTTTGTACATAACTGATATATTTATTTAAATGTATATATATATATTTTTTATTTATGTAATTAAATGTACTAAATGATTTTCAATATACTGTCCCCCATAGTAATTAGGTGATGATTTTGGTGGGATCTATTGCTTGGCCCTTCGATACAAAGATAACCCTAATGATAGAGTGAACTCAACTTTAAGAATAATACATAGTGAAGTTGAATTTGAATTGCATTGCTACAACCTAAGAGGCCAAGGTCATAACAAGCTTCTTAACGACGGGGACTTTTCACGTGTAGGTCCACAATTATTTGACCACTTAAGTGCAAAACCACTGATAATGAAGATACAGTTGGTCCTCCTATTACGCGGTCCCACAATCCGCGTTTCACCGTTAACGCGGTGCCTTGCCAGAACCTAACATTTTCACATTCAGCGGTCGTGAACCCCATTATGCGGAGAGCGGCTGGCAAGCCGCGCCATTTTTGGATCCAAACCTCCCGCCATCCGCCATGTTGTGTAAGAGGCGCAAAAATGGTGCGCACAAGGTCGCCCAGTCATCAAAACATTACCGAGTTCTTCACCCGCCACCCACTACAGCCGGCCCAAGTTAGTGATAGTGATAATTATAGTGAGGATATGGACTTATATGAACTTTGGGGGGTTTGACAAAGAGGCCCTGCAAGCCTCTGTGGTGGATAGTGATACAATTGATACAAGTGATACAGGTGAGGGCCAATAATCTGCCCTCTGCCTCGGAACCAACCGCCCATCCCCGTGTGCCCAGCCATCTTTTCTACTAATGTAAGTGTTAAAAAACCTAATATTATTGATATTTCTCTTAATTATTAATTGTGTGTGCATGCCATCATAAAGTTAAGATAATATTTTTACTACAACATAGTTGTGTGTCGTCAAAAAGTGTAGTTTGGGGATCGGCCCGGACTCCATTTCAATTACTCCCATATGTTATGTTATTCACTTTACGCGTTTCTCACTTTCCGCGGTACCCTCCGGGTTACATTAACCGCGTAATACGAGGACCAACTGTACTTATATCAAGGACCCCTTGTATTACCTTTTTTATTCTTTAAAAGTAAAGACTTTGTTGTGTATTCTTGGATTTCTGCTGCTGTATGTTTATTTAATGCACAGGATGCAAGTCTGATGGGCAGAGGAAAATGTTAGGTGTAAACTCATGAAAATCATATTTAGATTTTGAAAAACTGCAATTCTTTTTATACGGAGAATTAAAATTACAGTGAGTATCCGAGTTTAGTGATCACTTTGTACCATCTAGCGGCTGCTAAACTCGAGATATGTAATTACCATGCTTTGTTCCCAGCTCACCGCTAATGTCCATTTTTATTTATTTTTGTAATTTCAGCCCGTCTATAGTCACAATTGTGCTACAGAAGCAACAGTACCACCTCTTGCAGCATCCAAAACTACTTTATCTGCTCTTTTTTCACTCTCGCACCCTGTTTTGTAGACTCATTCACTCCATATGACTTAGTTACTGGAGTAGGACCCATGTCACGTTCAAGTTTATCCAAAATCTCTTCTTTCTCCTCGAGACTAAGCAGCTGCAGCTTCTTACCAAGACGTTTTGGGCTGCTTCCTTTATCATTTATTTGCCGTTTTCCACTCCCACTGGGTCCTGGTTGTGTCGCCCATTGGGAAGTTACATAGTAGCGGAGATTACCAACTCGAACAGTATGCGTGACTAACTAGCGAGAGATTAAAACACAATGGCTACATTAGCGCGATGGGCTAATCTAGCGAGCAGTGGCTCAAAACTTGAGTTTTGGGGAATTTTAGCTTGACCGCTAAACTTGCGAATCGTTAAACTCATCGATGCTAAACTTGAGTATCCACTGTACAGTAATGGTAATCCTGGAGCAGATGGCTAATACCAGAACGCATTGTTGAGTTCATTAATTTTTTCCACATGTTCTTTGGATGATGGTAAGTAATAAAAACAATATGACTGAACAGAACCTAATACAATCTGACCTAACCAGCCAAATAAACCTACCTAACTTTACCAAACTTCCTAGTAGTGGGATTCCCTGCCATATTAGATAAAAAAAGTACTTTGATATCTGGTACCAATGAAAAAAACTTTTGAAGCAGCATGGTGTAATTTTACATTTTTTGTGGACATGAGAGTACACTTGGACCAAGTGGGGGGGGGGGGGGGGGGTTGTTGCACAGAAATGAACAAAGAGCAGACAAGAACACAAGCTGACAATGGCAGAATTTTCGGAGGAATATTTACGCTAAATAATTAATTTTCTCGTGTACAAAGCACGTAGACATCCTTTTAGTGTCATATGATCAGTTTTAACCGGCCTATTTACCAGGCAATTTTCTTCATCCCTTGCCCACTGCATCGTGATTTATGATATAAAACACAATTTTTATATACACCTAGACCCCGACTTACGACGGGGTTAGGGACCCAAATCCAGGTCGTAAGTCCGACATAGATAAAAAAAAAAAAATTTTTTTTTTTTTTTTTTTTTTAATAAAAAATCTACAATGAAATACAGTACAGTAAAAGTAATGAATAATGATGAATGGATACAGTACAGTGAAAGTAATAAATAATAAGGAATGGATACAGTGTGACTGAGCACTTAACCTTTAATGTAGTCAGCTGAATGCACATGGGGCCCCCATAATTTTCTAATTATACATGGAGACTACATTAACTGGACACGTTTCGGTAAAGAAAATGCGTGTCATTTTGAAAAAAAAAATAATAATAATAATTCTGCGGCGGTCGTAAGTCTCGTCGGTCGTAAGTCCATGTAGTCGTAAGTCGGGGTCTAGGTGTATAGAGTACAGTACTTCGATTTAAAATAAAGTTTGTCATATAATTTTTACTATTTACTATTATCCAAAGAACATATGTAGAAAAAATTAACAAAATCAAACATCTCTTTCTAGTGTTAGCCAGCTGCTATTACCTTTGTCCAATCCTGGACCTTTATGTACTTTTGCTATTTGTCTGGCATTCATTCTGACTTGCCTATGCCGATGGTCTAGATTACAGTACAGTAATCCCGTGTTTCTTGCGGGAATTACGTTCCTGAAACCTCCGTGAAAAGCCAAAACCACAAATACTCTTTTAGGAATCACTGTACCTGTGGCCACCAAACAGCTCAGGTAGGTCATGCACTTAACCACGCCATGCTCTCCGCTCACGGCCCAGTGGTCACACTGATCACTGATGCACTGTACCGGCATTTACTAACATCATTATTTGAAACTAATCATATTGTAGTATAACAATGGAAAACGTAAACACGGTTATACACAAAAAATTTTTATTTACAAGTAAATAAATATTTATTTTTATTTCGCTGAGGACAGCAACAACCGCATTGCCAGCCTCTCTTTCCTGTCCTGGCGTCTGTCCGCCCTCACGCAGTCACGCCAGCCAGCCAGTCCTCTTCCACCCACATTCCTCTACTTGAAGACTTGTATTCTGACAAAAAACACACATGAATTGATAGTCTTCACATCTCGAGCCATAGCTCATACCACCTCTGAGCTTGTCCAATAAAACTGTTATTTCCGTTAAGGTCATCACTATTCTTGATCTCTTGGTCACCGTAGAGTCTTTGCTAGTAATATTTGCCTTTGATGAGGCTGGCTTACGTCCCGGAGCCATGTGGAATGCACGTGGGAGGACAAACAGAAGAGGTAATCACAGTAGCGTTCACAGTACGGTAGGCACGTGTGAACTGAGGCTTCTCGGAGCAGTGGGTGTCTGAGGCGGGAAAGGGTGGCGTCTCTTTGCCGCACCGCACGAGAATATCGAACATGGCGTGAAATTAAATTTTTTTTTTAAGGATATTTTATATACAGTACTATATATATAATTCTTGAGTAAAACAAACATGATAAAAAACCTGCGAAAAACACGGGATTACTATACTGTACGTGTGTTGTGAATTTGGTTGCTTGCAAACATCGATAGGGACCCATGGGGATTGTGTATGATTTTATTATGATATTAATGGGGCACTACACTCGTCATTACAATGTTGTTTAAATGTTGAATGCTTTGTTACTTATCTTATTTAATTGTCTTCTGATACTCGTAGATGCCCCACTTCTCTCATGAACCTTTATAATGTAGGTTAGGTTAGATTGGATTAGATCAACAAATTTTGAGGTCTATACAGATGGTCCCTGAGTTACGTACGTCTGACTTACGAACGAGGTTCCCTAAAGGTAAACTTTAAATTCGCAGTATTTTATTTACCAGATGAATATTTTTACTTTCATTTCCTGTATTTTTTCATTCTATTTTTTTTAAAGGATTTTTGATGTTTTTAAAGACTTAGGGTATGATATAGTGGGATTTTAAACATTGTTTTGTATAGTATGCGGTTCGACTTAAGAATGTCCGTAGGGATGAAACTTACACATAATCCGGGAATTGCCTTTAATGTTCTGTTTGATTGATTTTATCTCATGGTTTTAAATTGTCAATAAAATAATTTGTAGAATTTCCTGTGGCCAGAAGTACTTAATGTAGTTTTATTCTAGACCCTGGTCAAGTAACCAGTGGTTATTTGGCTGGATACCAGTCAAAATAAACCCTGCCAATTTTTTAATGCTCTACTGTATCTCTCTACATACAGATCAATACAGTATAGTTACTTGGTTGACCTTTTCCAAACTTAACCATGGAAATAAGTAAAGATCTGTGACTGGACAAATAACCACTGCCATGTGCACTGGTTATTTGTCCAGCCATGACGTCATCAACGTCACTAGTCTCGGCCATTCAGAATGAATGCTGGAAAACTAGTGGAAGAAAGCAAATGTCTGTAACCGGACAAATAACCACAACCTATTGTCTGGTCATGACAACAGCATCATCAGCCTTGACCAGTGAGAAAGAATGCTGGACAATGGACAAATATTAAGTAAGTGAAAGTACATGGCTGAACAAATAATGGCTAGTACTGTACAGGTATTCTACAAACACCAGCAAATGTATCATATTACAACCCTGAATTGTATGGAGGTCCGGTTGCAAACGTTGAGAGACAGGGTTTTCTGCTTTAACGCGAGTAACAAAACCCACACAACTTCCCATCATAGATGGAGCTCCATCAATGCACACAGCCAAACAATTCAACTTGTCTAGCTCATGTCTCTTGAAAAAAAATTTCATTATATTAAAGATGTCTCTTCCAGTGGTGGTACTTGACAAAGCATTGCAGAAGAGAAATTCTTCCAGAGTTTTGTCTTCTCTGTAACTTACAAAAACTGTGAGTTGAGGGTCACCTGCAATGTCCAAAGATTCATCTGTCTGCAACAAAGAATTTCCTGCTTTTTCAGCGCCACAGTCAGTCGGGCCAAAATATCTAATGAGATAAGATAAATTCGACGTTTGATGCATTTGTCAGAAAGTGGTATCGATTCAACTTTTTGGCAACATCTGCTCTGCAAACAGTTTTCACCATTGCCACTGCTGCTGGCTTCACCAGCTCCTCTCCAATGTTATGAGGCTTTTTGCATCTTGTAATATACCATGCCACTTCAAAGGATGCCGAGGACGCTTTCTGCAAAGAAAAAGCTGAAGTCGAGGGAGCATCAATCTGACTTCGTTTTATCCGTTCTTCTTTGTCCTTCCAGTAACTCTGTGGCTTTTCAAAAAACTTTGGATTTGGGAACCATTGCAAGATGCCTGAGTCCTCCGTTTTCTCTCAATCTTAGAGTGCACCCGAGAGTTCATTATTCCTTAGTAAGGACACAATTTGAAATTGCAACCGGGGTTGCAATTGTTGAGGCAACTTAGATATGTCTGATTACAGCAAATGTGTTATTGTCAATTTGTAGGTGAAAGATTTTATCCTCAATAGATGTAGGTGAAGCAAGGGGGTAACAATACACCTGGAGACAATTGCGTGATAACTAAATTCTCGGCCTGAAAAATGCGCTATAACAGCAGGTGTGCAGATTTTGATGTAGGCGTGATAATGAAAATATCGATAACCAAGTGCGTTATAACCAAGGGATGACTGTACTGTAATATGAAGGGGCTTAATAAAGCCTAACGAAGGAAGGATATACCTTCAAAATAGCATTAATATTATTAATAAAATACAGTGTTTGGCCAGCATGCAGGTGATAACTATCATGCTTCCATCAGGAGGTCGCAGAGTGGTGGTGTTGTGTGCGGGGACATCTCGGGATGTAATGGATCTTGCATAATTGTTTTGGGTTAACTTGTTTCCCTTAACTTTTAACTTAAGTAGAAGAGGCTGTGTTCTTTAGCATTATTTTACTAATGAAATTAATAATATTGATATTTCAGACCAGCTGCCAACAAAATTTGGGAGATGTCACTCTGATTATGGAAGAGTCCTCCGAAGGGTGAGTAAGAACAACTTTTTCTAATGTCTTGCTAAATTTTGCTGCTGTGTGCAGCTTAATCTTCATGAAGAATATCTTGTGCTAAATCTCACCAAGCACCTCACTCATTCAACATAACAAATTATGTAAGAATTCATGAGTAGAGTTCTGTGGTTGTTTGCCACTAGTATTAAGTATATACTGCCAATGTAATATAGTATAATAAGGAGGGGTCATATCAGTGGGGGGTAGCTCGAGAGTGGTGAACGCCACCCCAGACTGGGTAAATTATCTGCTACAGTCGGAAATCTAGAGCTGGTTGTGAAAAATACTGTAGACATCAGTAGTGAGAGAGGGAGGGAGGGAGATATTTTTGTTATAGCCATTGTTGCTATGCATTGAACCTGTGAAAAAAACTTGCGTGCAGTATTTTGCTAATTTACAATACAGTAATGTAGTAAAGTGAATGAGAATCATTGTATGTCTGGCAACAGGGTACTGGGCAGCCCTTACACTGGCAGCCAGTGTTGCCAGTTTAGCCACTTACGAGGTACCCTGTAGACGAGATATCAGAGGTTGGTGCTTACTGTACTTCCATTTAGTGTAGAAAGGTTACATTTGTGACATACCGTATTTGCCGGCATATAAGGCGCACCCCTATTTTACAAGGACATTTTGTGGATTTTTTTATTATGTTTGTCATACAATTATTGAAAGTGATTTTAAAGTGGTTTTGTGGGGGAAAACATATGATTTTGTGCATGTAAATACAATATACAGTTAAGCCTCCGATAACAATGGTTCGACCAACAACTTTTCATATTTAAGACCCTAGTTAATTTAGGACCCAATTCAATTTACATCCTTATTTCATTTGTATTTACGGCCAAAATATAATACAAATTAAATAAAATTACATATTCATATAAATAATAACTAAATCCCAATATGAATTATAAAAAAAAGAAAAATTACTGTAAAAAAATGAAGAGTGCCTTGCGCAAAGAAGCTTCCTGGCTAATGAGTGGTTAACAACAGTCGTAGTTTGGCGGACCTTTTGTTTTCACGTATCTGGAACAGGGAGAATAACTTTCTCAAGTTTCTTACAGCATTTTTGCATCCCTATTCAACATGAGCAAGAGAGCAAGTGATGGTAGTGTTGTTTCAAAAGCCAATAGAAAGTGTATAAGCTTAGCCGAGAAACTGTGTTAAAACGATATGAAAAAGGTGAGAGGTCTATGGATATTATATGGAGCAAGCAATGAACATATTTTCTGAAGTGGATCTATTAACAGAATGCAAATGACCTCTACATAAAGATGTACAGGATATAATGAGAAAGAAAGCAGCTGTGCAAGGTTCTTTTGACAGCTTTATTATTCGAAGGCCTAAACCATCGACTTCAGCTACACCATCAAATTCAGCATCATAAGCAGCTTCAACTTCAGGTTCAGTAACAGCTTTATGGGAAGCTGCAGCTTCAGCCAGAGTTGAACCTGATGACTTTGTCACTAGTAAAAACTCGCTCAATATTCATTGGCTGTCCTTATGTTTTAGACAATACAGTGAGTTCTGCTATAATGCGTGTTTTGATAACGCAAATTTGCTCTAACGCGATTTTTGAATTAGGAACGATATTTGTATAACGGGAACGCTTGTTTGCTATAACGTGATTTTTGCTTACTATTTCTCCAATATTGTGGTATTAACTGTGAATATGGTAAAGAAGAATATCTCCAAGAAGCGTTCTGGTGATAGAATTCCCGGTGATGATCGTAAAAGAAAGGATATAACACTTGAAGAGAAGCTCGATTTTATCAACCTCAAAATCACCCTTCTCCCCCATCAAATTACATTCATATTTTTTCAAGGTAAAGTGTTACATTTACTGTGTGATTTCATTATTAGATATGAATGTAACATTTATTTAGACTGTGCTATCCTTTGTGTTATGCTAACTACTAAATTTTTTCGATTTCGAGTAATCTGCACCTAACCCTATTTTCTCCATGAGCCCTGTTATTTCTATTACGCGATTTTCTATAACACGATATTTTACAAGAACACAATTATCGCGTTATAGCAGAACTACCTGTACCACCATTGGTGAGTAGAATTTTTGTTTTACATTCGTGAATATTATTTAAAACATATATGAATAGTGAATCAGTATTGCTTTCATATTCATATGTAGAGAAATGTCGATATGTTTTCACATGTACGCACTTACTGTTCATACATTGGCGTTCCCAATCGTCTCGCTTTATTTCTTTACCATTAGTGGTCAGCTACTTCGAGTGTTCCATTTATTAACATTCAATAACATAACTTCAAACATACATACAGGTATTAAATTTTTTTTTAATTAAGTTCACTACAGCCACAACCAGGGTCTTATTTTCAGTCTGATGTAGAACCATCGTCATTCACGAAAACAATGCCGTCTCATCTCTTCGTGTGTTTTATAATATTCTACGTATTATTAATGAATTGCATTGTTCATTTCACATGCAGTGGTCCCTCGGTTAACGAGCACAATTCGTTCCAGATGGTTGCTCGTTAACCGAAACCATTGTTTCAATGGGTTTTTGGGTAATTGGTTCCAGCTCACCGAAAATTACATACAAACTAAAAATAAATGCAGTAAAGTACACTTACTTTGAGGTGTGCATGTAGAAGGCTCCTGGTTGATGATGAAGGGAATTAGAATGAGGGTGGAGGAAAAGGGATCAGAGAAGGCATTGGGGTGGAAGAGAAGTCACCCCATGCTGCCATTTCACCCATAAAATTTTAGTTCACTTGGTGTAATTCAAGATTATTTTCTTTAAATTAACATTGCACTGCATTATATATTGTCAATATGTAAAATATATTTCAAAATGACCAATAATTTGACTGGAAACACATAAAAAAAGCGTTTATGTTGAAGGGTCTCAAACAAGATGTTCCTTCCTCTGAACTGGTAAACAAACTGATGCCAAGCTTGGTGTGTTGAGTGGCTGTTTGGTGCGCAAAAAACTAGCTTCCTATACGTACTTCAATTATTTTCAGTACAGTAATTGTTAAAATGACTAAAAAATTTAATATAAAACTTTTAAAATTATTGAATAGTATAACCTTCTTGATATTTACTAAAATGGTAAGGAGTTTAAGCCCTAAAACCGTTTAATGTATTGGCGGACTAATACTACAGCTGGTGGGCAGCCAAATGGAGGCGAAAACATGTTGGGAAAAGTTCGTAAGGAATTCGTTAACTGAGGGTTTGCTCTTTAACCGAAGTGAAGAATCTTATGGAAGGTAATTCGTTAACCGAGGGATCACTGTATATAAACATTAATTCAATCAAATACATAGGTATTCAGTAATAAACAATAATGAATCTTTTGTATATATTCTTAAGATAAATGACTGTTTCCTTGAGTGAGCACGTATACATGTAGAATGCGCTTCCTTTTCACAACAAAATACTGCACTGTACAGTATGTGCTGTAATATGGTTATGGAGGCGACAAAAGTGTTATAAGATTACAGGTATTTCAAGTGTTCATTCCTATTTTTGTCATAATCATAGCCCTTCTTGTGTTAGTTAAATTTTCTCATCAGGTCTGTATACAATTGAAATACTATAATGAGGTACACATAATAAAAAAAAATCTTTATGGATGGGTCCGATGAATTTCTAAATGAACATTGCAACTCCTGTCATTTGTTAAAATCCTTTGTCAGTTGTCATATTGTTTAGCACAAAGCTGTAAAGTTACTCTTTTATAGTGTGTGCTGTACAGGTACAGTATCCCTCGTTGAATGTTGGGATTGCGTTCCTGAAAACCTAACGTTATGCGAAATTATCGCTAAACAAGGGATAACAGCAAAACACGGAGGGAGAACGAGTTCAAATGGTAGTGCGGTAAACATTGAATGCAGTACTGTACTGCCTAATACTGTAATAATAATACTAAACAAGTTTGTTATAAACGGTGTCAAAGTTAAATGATTGATTTATTAATACGAAACCTCAGTATGAATGATGTGGTTCAGAGGTAAATAATTTACTGAGCTAAAGGCGAGTCAAATTTGAGCAAATTTTAAGTTGCATACATAAAAAATGTAAACAAATTATGGTAATAAAACTGATATATAGTGTTAACGCTCATAGGAGTGTTATTAGTTTGTTGCTGGGGAAATAAACCCTCAACGTTGACTCGTACCATATAATTCGGTCAAAACATGTCGAAGCACAATTCACATACTTGTTTAACAAATGCTGTTATCTCGGGACACATGGTATGAATAATACAATCAATATACAGTACATAGCTTGTTAACATTTTAAATATAACTCGCATGTTATAACTTGTTGATACATCAGGAGACAATTTGTATAATATGATCAAATTACAGTACATAAATATACTTATTAAAGTTATTTAGAGTTTCTTAGAAGATTCTAATACTTCACGATCACTCATGTTTTAGGGTCTAGTGGTCTTAACCAATGTGTTGTCTGTCCTGTAGATATGGGTAGACTACCGTTGAGGGCAATCGCAGCCAGGAGGCGAGGGCCATCTGTTTCGTATTAAAACACCTCAGCAAATTCGTCGTCAACACTATATCTCCTCTCTCTCTCTCTCTCTCCTAGTTTATCTTGCATTGGTGGTAACATATAGCATATCATAAAATACAATCACATTTTATGCACAAAAACTAGTTCCTTCCACACTCAATCCATCCTCTGGGCAGTCACCCAGCAGACTCAGATGCTTGTGTATGCCATGTCATGACATTGGGGGGAGGGGGGAGTTTAGGGACCGTGATTGGACTTCTGACATACTGTAGTTACAGCCCATTGTCTCGATGAATAGTACATTCATTTCACACACGGACATCCATGGTCTTCATTTTTCTTATTTTATAGTTTTATATTACATTTTGCATATTTTTAAGCTACACTAGAGTACAAGCAGTCCCCGGGTTACGAATGAGTTCCGTTCCTGGGGACTTTCTCAAGTTGAAAATGTACAAAATCGTAACACATACAAACACATACCCTATGTGCATACTGAACTTATAGAACAATGTTTAAAATCCCACTATATCATAGCCTAAGTCCTTACATACATCTATTATAAAGGGCTGGCCTTTGGGATATAAATCCCTTGCCAGCCAAATCAGGATCTTATAAAAGGAAAGTCAAGAACCAGGGTTTCCAAGGGGTAACAAACAACCGTTAGAGATTGACATCTCTTTACTACGAAAATAATCACAATAATTGACACCACTCGCACAAATATTAAATAAACAGTACTGGAGTTAAACTATTACTTAAAACAAAACAATTAATAAAACAAAGTACAGTGGGGTATGCTATAACCAATCTAATTGGTTCTAGAACCTTGCTCGTTATAGGATTAATCCGTTCGAGGCCCCCAAATACAACCACTTAACACTGAACATTTTCTGTGGAAATTGTAAAAAATACAGTACATTATCTTACTTTAGTGTTGTTCAGCATGTAGGACAGGAGGCAGAGGAGTAGGGGGAGGAGAGAATTATGGAGAAGAGGTGGAAGGAGAGGAGTCATCCTTCCTAGCCCTCTTTGGTGACTCTTACAGGCACTTTGTCTGTTTATTTATAATTTCTTTCATAGTTTCAAGGGTTATTAGCTTTCTCACTCGCTTTTGACAATTCATTGTTACAATTGTACACTTGTATAACAAAATAGTTACAAAAATGACACGAATTTCCACATCAAAAGACGAAATTTCAACAAGTTCAGTGGTGCACTGACTACACAATGAACCAATATGGCGCCTGACGCTCTTGCTGGGAGCCGCGGTACAACAATATTCATGCTCCAGACGAAATAGTCCCGTATTCATTCGCGTTTGTTGTAGGAGTTGCGTTCGTTATAGCATTCTCAATTTTATAGGTAAAACTGTTCGTTACAGGAATATTCGTAGTAGGATCCGTTCGTTATAGCATACCCCACTGCACAGGTATTTCCTACAGGCTGCAGATGGATATTCCTCCTAACCAGCACGGTGGAATGTTCTGTTAATGCAGTGATCCGCTCTCGGGGGAAGGTCCAGGGCAGCTTCCTCACTTGGCGTTGGTGGGCGATGTCTTGCCACACAGGAGAGATGCCAGGGCACGGACGGTGGATAGGGCGAGGAAGAAGTGGCGATCACTTGGCAGCTGCTGGAGTAGGTGACCAGAGTTGACAGCCGAATAGTGAAGGTCTGGGGAATCAGCCCACAAGCCCCAGGAACCTCAGATGAGTACACAACCAGAGTTGAAATCGAACAGCGGGGGAAGTAGCAGCTGTGGTCAAGGCTGGTGTGTGACGTGGCAGCAGCGACCTTCTCACCTCCTCTGTTTAAGCATCCCACAGAGTGACGTCACACTGCTTCCTCACCAATAAATATTAGCTACATATACAGTTTTTGTAAAGAATGTGTTAATAAATTTTTTTTAGTACATACAGTGGTCCCTTGGTGAACGAGCACAATTCGTTCCAGAAGGTTACTTGTTAACCGAAAAAATCGTTAGGCGAAACCATTGTTTCAGTGGGTTTTGGGGTAATTAACCGAAACCATTATTTCAATGGGTTTTTGGGTAATTGGATCCAGCTCACAGAAAATTACAAACAAACGAGAAATAAATGCAGTGAAGTACACTTACTTTAAGGTGTGCATGTAGAAGGCTCCTGGTTGATGATGATGATGGGAAACAGAATGGGGGTGGAGAAGGGAGAAGAGAAGGCATTAGGGTGGAAGAGAAGTCTCCCCATGCTGCCATTTCACCCAAAAAACTTTTTTTCACTTGGTGTAATTCAAGATTATTTTCTTTAAATCAACACTGCACTGTGCTATATATTATCAATATGTAAAATACATTTCAAAATGACCAGTAATTTGACTGGAAACACAGAAAAAAAGCGTATATGTTGAAGAGTCTCAAACGAGATGTTCCTTCCTCTGAACCTGTAAACAAACTGACGCCAAGCTTGGTGTGTTGAGTGGCTGTTTGGAACGCATAAAACTAGTTTCCTGTACAGTCGGCTCTTAACATTCGCGGGGGTTAGGTAACAGAGATACCCGTGAATGTTAAAAATCCGTGTACAGTTGGTCCTCTTATTACGCGATCCCACAATCCGCGTTTCACCGTTAACGCGGTGCCTTGCCAGAACCTAACATTCTTACATTCCGCGGTCGTTTACGCCATTGCGCGGAGAGTGTCCGGCGTGACGCTATTTTTAGATTTGCCCCACGCGCCACCCACGCGCCACCCGCCCGCCTGCCAGCCTCTCCCTCCTCCTCCCTCCGCTTGGGCAAGCGGCGCGGTAAGGTTGCGCAGTGTGTGTCTTTGTTGCGTTATCACTGACTTCATATGACGTATCAGACCTGTGATTGGCCATGCATCTCTACCCCCCTCTGCCGCTAGCTGTAATTGGCTTAAAGTATTATGACGTGTCCACCCGGGGGAGGGAGGGAGGGAGGAGAGACGACGCTTGACCTAGCTGCGGCAGTTTCATCCCTCAAGGCCACTCCGTGTAAATGCGCATCCATTGTTCTGTAAAATGGCTTCCGCCGGACCACCACCCCCAGAGAAAAACCTTTCCTTACCTGGACCCAGCGGCACTAAACCAAAGAAGACACGACGTTCCTTAAGCTACGAGGTGAAGTATACCATCATCCAAGAGTTGGAGAAAGGAACAAGGCAGGTTGATTTGGCGCGCCAGCATGGCGTGAACGAATCTACGATCCGGACTACAAAGAAGGATTCAGCCAAGATAAAGGAGCACATGAAGATCACAAAGTCTACAGGTGCTTCTATGATCAAGTATTTTCACAACCAGGTGCTTCTCAAGACAGAAAAATTACTTGTGAGGTACTTGGTGCGTCAGGCGCGACGGAACATGGCGGTCGACACTCGCTCTGAAGGACTACGCACGTGAACTGTACATCGCAGTGGCACGAAAGATGGGAATTACAGAGCCCAAACCCTTTAATGCTTCCTCTGGGTGGTTACAGAGGTTTAAGATCCAGAACAACATCACCAATATAAACATTGGTGGTGAAGAAGCGAGTGCTGATCGTGCTGCGGCTCGGGAATTTCCTCCGTTTTTACGTGAGATTATGGAGGAAGGACAGTACACCGACGACCAGGTGTTTAACATGGACGAATCTGGTCTTTTCTGGAGAAAACTACCTTCCAAGTCCTACATTGTGAAGAATGCCAGCAGGATTCGGGGCCGGAAAATGCAGAAGGAACGCATCACCGTCCTGTTTACCACCAATGCCTCCGGTACCTGTAAGCTCAAGTAATCGGTGATCCACACAGCCCGCAAGCCGCACGCCTACAAGAGCATGGACATGACCAAGCTAAATGTCCAATGGCTGACAGCACGTATGGCATGGATGTTCTCTACACTGTCCCTCTCCTGGTTTGATGACTGTTTTGTTCCCGATGTAAAGAAATTCTGTGAGCAACAGAATGTCCCATTTAATATTTTGTTGCTGCTGGACAACGCACCAGGACACTCGCCCCTACTGTTAGATCATCACCCCAACATAAAAGTGGTCTTCCTTCCTCCCAACACTACGTCTTTAATCCAGCCCATGGACCAGGAGTTGATTTGTAATGTGAAAGCTGCATTCTCAAGAAAAAAATTCCAGCTCCTGAACGACTACACCAACACCAGGGAAGAGTTGCGTGACCTGAGTGACACCACCACCGATAGCAAGAGCGACGAAGATGAGGAACAACGGTTAGAACAGCAAAAAATACTCTTCAAACAATTCTGGAGAGTATTTAACATCAAGAAAGCTGTGGACATCTTGGTGGAGTCATGGGATCAGCTGTCTATTGCTACAATTCGTCACGCATGGAGACATGTGTTGCATGGAATACCAGGTGAGAGGAGGAGTCAATCTGTGACTGGTGAGGTTCAGACTGTTGCAGTAGCAGTGGACCTTGCCAGAGAAGCTGCGCAGACTGTTAAAGTTCCAGGCTTCTCCGAGACAACCAACGACGACATCTTGGAGGTGATCAGAAATCCTGAAGTGACTGCCGACGAGATGTTGGAAGAACACGCCAGTGAAGAGGAGGAAGAAGGTGCGGCAGTCTCCGAAGAACACAATTTAAGTCAGTGATATTAAGGGTGCCATGGAGTGTGCAGAGAAGATGAAGTCCTTCCTTTCCCGCGACAATGACGATGACCGCTATGAAGTCTTCCATAACCGGCTGGTGCAGGCTATGGAGCCGTACATCAAGGTGTATCACGACAACATCAACGCCAGCCGTCAGCAAAGCATAACAGATTTCTTCACCCGCAACCCACAACAGTCAGCCCAAGCCAGTGATAGTGACAGTGAAGTTGACTTTGAGGGATTTGTCAGGGAAGCCCTGACAACTGTAAGTGACAGTGATGATGATTCACTTAGTAATGGTGATTCACCTGAGGGCCAGTAATCTGCCCTCTGCCTCGGAACCAGCCTCCATCCCCGTATGCCGACCCATGTCTTCTACTACCGTAAGTGTTACACAAAATTTTTAGTTTTCTAACCTAACCTTTATTTTTTCTATGTTAACCTTTATCTTTCCTAACCTAACCTCTTCTATATTACTTGTTTTTTCATACCATCATAAAGTTAAGATAAAATTTTTACTACAACATAGTTGTGTGTCGTCAAAAAGTGGAGTTTGGGGATCGGCCTGGACTCCATTTCAATTAATCCCATATGTTATGTTATTCACTTTCCGCGTTTCTCACTTTCCGCGGGACCCTCTGGGTTACATTAACCGCGTAATGTGAGGACCAACTGTAGTACTTTTGCTGAAACGTGATGTATTTCAATGTAAATTATGATAAAATACATGACGAAAACAAGAGACTTTACCTAACCTTCCGATGTTCAAGAGATGTTACTCGTTTTTTTAGTAGTTTTCGGTTTAAATACTCTTATATTAGTGATATTCTATTCATACTGTGCTTGATATAATACTTCCACGGAAATGTAATATTTTTGCAACTACAATGCTGATGTCAACATAAGTGTGGTTTCAGCGAGACTGACTGAGTGAGGGAGAGCTATGCGTGTGTGTGTGAGGTTGCGGGAGCGGGTGGTGTCCCGTGTTCGGTGCTCCGTGCGAGTTGAATGGCGCGCGATTTGAATGTACTTCAATTACTTCAATGTACAGAATATTCCTCTGGCGGGGCAATCCGCATATTTGCGAATCCGTGAATGCTAAACCCGCGTATGTGAAGGGCCGACTGTACTTCAATTATGTTCAATAATTGTTAAAAAGACTAAAAAAATTAATATAAAACTTTTAAAATGATTGAATAGTACAACTTTCTTGATATTTACTAAAATGGTAAGGAATTTAAGCCTAGAACCGATTACTGTATTGGCGGACTTATACGACAGCTAGTGAGCAAGCGAAAATATGTTGAGGGGCGCTCGTAAGGAATTCGTTAATCCAGGGATTGCTCATTAACCGAAGTGAATAATCTTATGGAAGGTAATTCGTTAACCGAGGATCACTGTATAGTGATGCCTCGGTTAACGAGATTTCGGTTAACGAGTTACCTTCCATAAGATTCTTAACTTCGGTTAACGAGCAATCCCTCGATTAACGAGTTTTTTACAAGCCGACCTCAACATGTTTTTGCTTGCATTTGGCGGTCCACCACCTGTAGTATTAGTCCGCCAATACAGTAATCGGTTTTAGAGCTTAAATTCCTTAATATTTTAGTAAATATCAAGTTTATACTATTCAATAATTTTAAAAGTTTAATATTAATATTTTTTAGTCATTTTAACAATTATTGAACATTATTGAAGGTAAAGAAACTAGTTTCTGGCACGCCATCCAGCCTGTTAACACACAAACAGGCGTTAGTCTCTCTCTCTCTCTCTCTTTTCAGTGGAGGTAACATTGCTTGACTCTTCAACTAAATGCTTTTTTTTCTGTTTCCATGCAAATTATTGGTCATTTTGAAATTTATTTTACATATTGACAATATATAATGCAGTGCAGTGTTGATTTAAAGAAAATAATCTTGAATTACACCAAGAGAACTAAAATTTTATGGGTGAAACGGCACCATGGGGTGACTTCTCTTCCACCCCAATGCCTTCTCTTCTCCCTTCTCTTCCATCCCCATTCTAATTCCCATCGTCATCATCATCAACCAGGAGCCTTCTACATACACACCTCAAAGTAAGTGTGCTTTTCTACATTTTCTGTTGAATTTAGGCAGTTTTCTGTGAGCTGGAACCAATTACCCAAAAACCCATTGAAACAATGGTTTCGGTTAACGAGCAACATGCTGGAACGGATTGTGCTCGTTAACCGAGGGACCACTGCACTGTACTTTACTGTAGTAGAGTACAGTATACTGTAGATGCTTGTGATAGGTAACTTTCTTTATTGTATGATATGTGGGCTCATACAGCCAATCAATTGTCACAGTTTATGCCTTCAGTGTATAAGACACTGGCAAATTCGGTGATGAAAATTTTATGATTAAAGATTAAGAAGTTTCCTTTACTGTAGATGAACTAATGTCCATTTTGCATAGCTTTTAAGCACACTGAGATCCAACAAATTCAGCCTCTCTACCTTTCCTGTAGGTACAGTAGTTGCAATGAATAACATGGGTATCACTAATTGTAACTGTGCTACTGATTCTTTCATCCGAGTATTGTATTAAATTTGATGCATTGCAATATAAATTTATAGCTGCACTGCATACTGTATGTATATTTTTCTTGAATATGCAACACGAAGATCTTCATAAACAATTCTACACAATAAAAATGCACAAGGAAAGTATGAACATACATTTTCAGACAATAAAAGGAAATTGAAAGATAGTGGGTGCATTGATGCTCATAAAATGAAGAAAATGAGACTATTCACTCTTCAAAATATATTGTTTTAGCCTGTAAATTATTAAATTATAGGAAAGATTGTATTGCTACAAATTTTTCAGCAAGTTGAAAATCCATAATGCAAAACCTATTTTTCTATTGATTTCCATTACCTGTATACAGTACTGTATAGTATATGACTAGATATATTTCTGCTACCCCCATCTCCCACACATGCAAGCGTACACACGCACACACTAAAAAAAAAGCACTACTAAAATAACTCTACGGACTTTTTTAAGTGTACAGTACTGTACATTTTATTGCAAAGCAATATTTTTATAAACTACCGAATAAAGTATACTGTAATGTGGTTAATTTACAGGTACAGTACGTATATGAACGCCCGCCAATACGAGCAGGGTTAAACTTTCCATCACTCTTTTAATGCACTAGTTGATTATAATTTATGGTGGGTAATATTGATTCACTATTCGCAATTAAGATGTATTCTGCATTGCAGTTTTCTGTAACACTTCCATTTTCATTGGGCACAATTTTAAATCTCTCTTGACGAGTCTGTCCTTTTCTCTGCCAGTGACTTAATGTAATGGCTGCCTGTTAGCAAGTGTGTGGATACAGCACACTGTACAGTATACTATACTAAGTACACAAGGAGTCAGCATGGCTCATACTGCACTTGACTGCATTCTGTTTCCCAAGTTGTAAACTTAGGTACCCGTTTACAGCTGGGTGAACTGGAAGTGCCCAGGAGTCGAACTACTAACCTGTGGAGCAGGAGGCGAGTGTTTTAACTTGCCTGCCGCGCTCCTGTGGAACAATACTCAAAGTAAAACGATAGTGAATTACATAGTTATTAATAGATTTGCATAAAACCAGAAATGACCTTCAGTTCATTTACAGTAATACATTTTCATTGGAATGTTATACTGTGTTAGTACTGTAGTACAGTACAGGGTGTATAGTGTATAAATTAGTTAGAGACCAGTTCTATTATCTTGGTATTATATTTCTGATGCTATACACGATTGGAACAAAATACAAAATTAGTAAATTATAGTACTTTACTAAGTATTTTGCCCAAGTATTCGGTAGATAGATGCCATACAGTACAGTACAGGGTATACGATTACAGTACAGTGCTGAAGTTGCTTACCCATCGGTGTGGATTAGTGCTTGGGAATAATTGTCGAGTTAATATTGTCAAGTCACTTATTTCTACCGGTATTGAAAATGTTACCGGTATTGTGGGGAAGTTAATTGGAAGTAGAATTTTTATGTAAAGCACAGTATACTATATTAGACCAACATGTGTTCTGTGATTATTAAGTGTTATTATTCTGTTTATAACCTTTTTTTCCATGTAAGGTATTCTGTTGTAATGACCAGTGGGTGTGGTAACCGCGGAGTCCCTGCTCTACCTGCTTTAATGCAAGCCCATGTGATTGTGGAGGGGCCTCAGGGTATTACTTTTTCTCGTGTAGATAAATTTTTCGATGTGGCTGATGGAATGTACGTAAATCTGATTTTATATAGAATATTATAATAGTGTGTGGGGGTCAGGTACGTTCACACAGGACATCCGGGCTCGCCCATGCGTGACTGGGTTGTCAAGGTTCGTGAACAGTAGACGTGGCACCACCGCATGACTCACTCAACTTCCTTGCCAGCCGTAAGGTCCGACTAGAAGAGTTCCCTTCTCTTGCGTATGTCTCATCCTGATATCAATTGTGCAGAGGAACACACCTATTATATTTTGTTCAGTTATATGATAAAATTGTAAGTATAAAACAGTAAGATGAAGTAGATCTTATTTCGTCAATGACAGCTGATTCACAGGAATGCAGTTGCCAATGCGCTTATATGTTAAGTCTTAAAACCAGCCTTGTGTAGGATTCTAAGAGATATATAGCTCACTATAAGAAGTTATGCGTGTATTGATTAAATATTACTATGAAGGTGCTTTTTAGATTGCGTGTGGAGTTATGTGGAAAGGATGTAATATACTGAAGGTAAAAATACATGGAACTTGCAAGAACATCGGCAACCGTGGAGTCAGACGCTGAGCGCTCAGTCTTGTGTCGGTGTTGTATCATGGCGTTTGTCTGCCTTGCGGGTTTGTGAGGGGTGTCTTAATAGTCAGACTGTCGAGTTGTGGCGCCACCATGCTGGAGTACCTATCGGTGTTCTGGCTGTAAGCAACTTAAACACAGAGGTGTACTGAGAGGCAGGTGTTACGAGTGTAGAATATAGTGCTTGGATATCTAATGAGTTACCTTCGACGAAGTCTTCAGAAGGGCGGCCGCTAGCCAGAACCACCACCACCCATCCTCCTGCTGCTAGTCACTCAACCCAAACGGTCACAAGCCCCATCCTCTCTCAGGTCTGTTGGACATGACCACGTGTTAATGCATGTAATGATTTATAGTTCAATATATCGAGTGGCTTGCCAGTGACTAGTCAACTGTAGTGGGTGTGTAACCTCCCGTGTATCTAAACTTTCTTAAGGTAAAAAAAAATACACCCCACACTCGCCCATACGTTTCTGGGAGGTAAGTGTATATACTGTAGTGTATACTGTGTATTGTAGTCGTTTTCTTTGCAAATAATAGTCTCTTCGTGACTTTCTCTGCTGTGGAATTTTTGGGCTGCGGGGTGAAATTTGGTTACACTAAGTTTTGTTCGTTTGTGGGGAATGTGTATAATTTATGGGAGGCAGTAAAGGTGTGGTTCATTGTTTCTCGGGTATGGTCCCGGTGTATACAGTGCTGTAAGAGGTGAGCCATTCGAGGTGATCAAGTGTGGAGTGGGCATGAATCGGGTGTGGGTTTTCTAGGTGTGCATTGGGTGCGAACTAATGAGAGAGGTGGGCCATCTGTTTTGTGAGTGTAATGTTATCTTAGTGTGTAGGTGTGGGGCAGGTATAGAATGTTGGGAGTCCCATATGTTGAGTTTGTGTTGAACAGGTATGTAGGTGTGGACAAAATGTGGGAAAATGGTCCACTAGTGTACTGTGTGGGGCTTAGGTGTTAAGTTGTGATGGTCGTGTTGTATGAGAAATGAGTCTTTTCTGAAGTGGTGATGGAGGTATGTGGATGACAAGATGGTAGCGCGAGACAGGAAGTGCTTGCTGGCCCCCCCCCCCCTTCCCTTTTTATCTTCTTTTCTCTCGCTTTTCATATGTAAGTTTTTCTATGTATGTATGCCTAACAACCCATTCGTTTTTATGTGTGTTTGCCTTTTCGTATGAAAGTGTGTTTAAGTATACATTCTCCATAAATATTTGTGTATGGGTGTTCATCCATGTGTGTGTGTGGGGGCTGAAGTCAAGTGGTCACAGTTTAGTGATCTGCCCCAGCCTGACGTCATTGTATGTCATCACAGAGAAATAAATGGCTTGGGGAGGAAACAAGAGAAAAAACCAGCCAATTTTTCACTAAAGCAGATGGGAGGAGTGGAAAAGATCGAGCAGTGAGGTTTATAAGAATTCCACCCGGGTGATTGCATTAAGATGTCGCCTCACCTCAGAAAATGATAGGATGTGCAGTGTTTTAAAAACCTAGTTCTACAGTAGACATTGTATACCAAACCCCTGTTTACGCTGCTTAAGAAACTATTCAGAATTATCAGCAAGACAAATTTAGGTGTAAAAATACCATTACAATGAGTAATTTATATAGGTAAATTATGGGCAAAGTAATTTTCATGTCATATAACGATGATAATTCAGATTATTATACTTGTATCTAAAACTTTAAAAAAAATTCATCGCCTCCGCAGATTTAGTCAAGGATCTTAAATTTACACTTCCTACCTGCAGGAATGTCATTTTCTGCTGATGTCATAATCTTAAGAAAACATCGACTGTTTCAATGCGTAATTTTTCTTTTAGAACAAAGGTTACTCTCACCATCTGGATTTGGATAAGCCTTCAGTATGTCTCTGATACTCTTATGAAGCTACTGAATTTACTATCATCACTTGTTTAACCTAACAACAAAAATATAACTTACTTTATATACAACAACTAACTTAATAGTTTACTGTACATACAACCATATAATAACTCACGGCGAGTGTGTCAATACGAATAAGAGAAACGATGAGTATTGTCCTAAGGGAGGCTGGGCGCCGACAGCCAGCCAGCCCCTCCCTCCAGTAAAGCTTTAAGATAAACCATGGCCTCACTCAAGGTCACTTGGTGTTCCGCGGTGGATGAAGGGTTCTTTCCGGCACTGGTCTATGGTGAGCTAACTTGGACTAGCTTTTCCAAGCATTGTAACCAACTGTTAGTAACACACACTTTATGAAACCGGCTCGTGATAGAGACTTACTTCTTTCTCAACACGGGAGAGGAAAGACGCAACTGTGTGGGAGTGGAAAGAAAGCTGACAAGACAGACGTGTGTTCATTATGGAAGCTCCTGACAAAAGAAAAAAAAATGCTAAACTAACTAGAGACCAAAATTTCAGTGTGGATATATTAAGAGCGGGAGGAAAAGCGAGTATTGTAGTGTTTGTGATT